>JARYGA010005428.1:0-31109 GCA_030545235.1 Helianthus tuberosus
AAATTATACAGTTACATATATATATATATATATATATATATATATATATATATATATATATAGGGAGCCGCTAGAATGAGAACCACTCCTAGTTATGAGAACCATGAGAACCAAAATCAACCAATCACATTGTGCCAACATAAAGGGCACATTGGTCATTTACCCCATATGTCAAGTCACCACACTCTCTCTCCATTTAATGTTTGTCATCTTTTCTTTTTGTCAGACTCTTTAAAAGGCACACACTTTACCCCTCACCTATCTCTTTCATATCTCATATCTCTCTGGCAAACTATTATCCTGCGATGACTCCGGCCCGGCCACAACGAGTCCGGCAAACTATTATCCGGCGATGACTCCGGCCCCAAGAAGGTGTGGTGCTTGGTTTATGCCGCACCCCCTCCCCCTGTACCCCTCCTTCTCCAGCCACATCAAATCTGGTTAAAACTCTCTCTTTTTTGTGCCACCACCATCTCACAACTACCACTACCACCACCCGACCACCCCCTAGCTATCAGCCGTGAAAAGGTCCTTTAAACTGTTGCCGATTTGTTGTTTTTTCTAGATCTAGGGTTTGGTTACGGCATGAGATTGGTGATTTTGTTCGGTGGCGAGGCGATGGTGGGAGGTGTTTGGTCGGTGGTGGGAGGTGGTTGGTAGGTGGTCCGGCGGCAGCTTTGCGGTGCTTTGGTGGTGTGGCGGTGGGTTTGGTGGTGTGGCAGTGGCTGGGTGGTGGACCGGAGGCAGCGCCGCCGTGAGCGGCGAAGGTCCCGGTCTCCTCCCGACGAGTTTCTTGGGCCTGTTTTGTTGATTTCTGTGGTATTTTTTGGTATGTGTTCTTGATTTCTCTGGGTTTGATTTTTGGGTGTTCTTGAATTTGGGTTTGATTTTGGGTGTTCTTGAATCTGATGGGTGTTCTTGATTTTTCTGGGTTTGATTTTTCTGATGGGTGTTCTTGAATCTGATGGGTGTTATTGGGGGTTTGACTTTCTGGGTTTGATTCTGTTGAATCTGGGCTTTGAATGTTGTTCATGTTGAATCTGGGTTTGAATGATGTTATTGTCACCTTTTTTGATCCTGTTGAATCTGCGTTTGAATGATATCCTGTTGAAAAACGCCGCGTTAAAAAATTGACGCTTGAAAAAGTCGAGCGTAAAAAACGACGTGGAAAAACAACCCATTAAAAAACGATGCGTAAAAACGGCGTGCAAAATCCGGCGTGCAAAAAAAATTGTCTTTTGTTAAAAAAATCTGAATTTAAAAATGTTTTTATTAAAAAAATCTTTTTAAAAAATAAAAAGTAATATAATAAAACTAAAAAGTAATATAATAAAACAAAAAGTAATTAAAAAATAATAAAGTGAAAAAGACAAAAAAAAGTTATGTTACCAATCTACCCTTTTTGATTAAAATATAAAAGACATAATAAGACAAATTTTATTTAATATTAGTTTTTGTTACTTTTAATCTCACCCATCCATCAAGTTGATCTAAAGGCTATAAAGTGGTTCTCATGGTTCTCATAACTGGAGGTGGTTCTCATTTTAGCGATCCCCTATATATATATATATATATATATATATATATATATATATATATAGGATTAGGTTCAAGAGTGAACACTAGTGTAGCTTGCGAACTGAGTGAACTAATCCTGTCCATACACGTGTGTAGATCAATGGCTAGGATTTGATGTTGAAATACACTAGTGTATTTTACGATTTGATGATGATATCCTGGCCATACACGTGTGTAGATCAATGGCCAGGGTTTGTTCACTCAGTTCGCAAATACACTAGTTTTCACTCTAGAACCCCACCCTATATATATATATATATATATATATATAGGGTTAGGTTAACGTACAATAGCTCTTATCGTACAATATGTACGCGATCATCTCAGCCGTCCGATCTGGTGCGAATTCACTTTTGAACATGCGATTTGTGCTGAAAAACCAATATGCGAAATTGATTTTTATACCAACATGTGATTTCATCATATTTACCAACATGCGAAATTGCTACGAAAAAACCAACATGGGATTCATCAAAAAACCAACATGCGATTTCCAACGTGATTTTTTATAACATGCGATTTCACAATATCGTACGTATTGTACGTTAAGTGATATTGTATTTTACACTTTCACTATATATATATATATATATATATATATATATATATATATATATATATAGGGGTCAATTAACATATAATTGACTTTAACGTACGATGCGTACGCGATTAGAAATCCACAAGTTATAAACCTCAAAAGACTTCACAAACCCATACATGTTCATAAAATCGCATGGGACTCACAAACTCGGACTCACAAATTGGTTGTTCGCGTGTTATATCTCAAAATCGTATGGCTTCACAAACCCGGACATGTTCATAAACTCACATGGGACTCACAAACTCAGACTCACAAAATCGTTGTTCGCATGTTATATCTCAAAAGCGAATGGTCATAAACTCGGAGTCACAAACTCGGACAACCAAAATGTACAAAATCCGGATGTTATATCACTCAATCTGCATGTTATACACTAATCACGACCGCATCGTACGTTACGGGATATTATACAATACACTTTCTCTATATATATAATGTAATATAATATAATAACATATACAACCCACAAATTTGGTTCATTATTCAAAAAATCATCAATTTGTTCCAGATTCCCCAAAAACTAAAGCCATAAATTTAACCCAAATCACCACAACTTTAACCTCCATCACTGCAATTCAAGATTTTTAAAACTCAAATTCCACACCCATAAATTTCGAAACCCAAATTAAACCAAAAAATTAACAAAATTAAACCCATAAATATCATACCATCGTTACCTTTCATCACCCAATGGAACTCCGGTGACACCCAATCGTCGCGAAACCACCACCATTACCTTTCACCACCCGCATGGTGTGGCAGAACCCTAGCCTTCACCGTTCACATTTCACCATAACCATCATTGTCGAAGGAACCTTAACCTTTAACATCTACTGTCGTGAATCAGAACCACAATCGCCACAAATTTAGAGTTAATTTACCTGATTTGACAAGAACACAATTAAAAACGGGTTATGAATGATGTGGATTATATGTATAATTGTATGCACACCATACACACACACATTGAAGGGGAGCACGCATGATGCTATGGGAAAAACAGACTCTAGTAATCATGTAATATGTTTTTTTTTTTAATTTAAAAAGCTATAACAATACTATACTCAAATTAAAGAAAATAAAATGTTTGTTTTTTATGTTTTATTATGTATGAAAAAAGTTATGACGGTTTAAATATTAGTTGTTGTTAAACTCTACACAAAAATATATATTTGAGGGATCCGACCTCTAACATTAAAAAAAATATGAGACCCATGAAGAAATACAAGGTTTTCTCAGGATGCTTAGTAGCCTTGATTGCACGCATCAGGATGCAAACAATGATATTGTTATTTTACAATCATCAAATGAGTTCGTCTACATCTACGACGATGTTGCACATGGTCATCTTTTTATGCAAATGATGTCGAGTACAAGTACGGATATTATCTTGTCAACGACATTTATCCATAGTGGCCCACGTTGGTGAAAACTCTATCATGCCCAGATGATGAAAAACATTTGTATTACAAGATAATACATGAGTCGGCAAGAAAAGATATCACATGGGTATTCGGGGTGTTAAAGAAGCGATGGACTATCATTGTTCAACCGACACATATGTCATATAAGAGATAATTAAGGAACATAATGTATACATGCATTATCTTACATAATATGATCTTGGAGGACTCAGGTAGAGCCATTTATGTTGACCATGATGATTCCGTCCAATCACCGACACTGCCAATACTAAGATCTAATGAGAACCTTGCCATCCATTATAAGGTACAGCATAGGGAGACACATTTGAATCTTTGAGCAGATTTGATGGAACATCTATGGTTAAATTGCTCAAACGATGACGATTATTACGATGACGAGTAGAATACTTGTAATTTTTTAACGATTTGTTTTAATGTATTTTGTTTGAGATGGATAGAATTTAGTATGTTTCTTTATTTTTAGTTGAGTTAATTGCCCGGATGGTCATTGTGGTTTCACGTTTTTTTCACGTTTAGTCCCCGTCTTTTGGAAATAACAGGTATGCTCCCTATGGTTTGTCTTTTTGTTACTCGAATAGTCACCTAAGTAGATGCCAGTTAGTTTGAAAATAGTAGGTATGCTCCCTATGGTTTGTGGACTATCCAAGTAACAAAATGACAAACTATAGGGAGCATACCTGCTATTTTCAATAGGTGGGGACTAAACGTGAAAAAACATGAAACCACAGGGACCATCCGGGCAATTAACTCTTTTTAGTTTTAAAGGTTTTATTATTAGTTTTTGCTTGTTTTACAAATACTAAAATTAAAAAATGAATTAAATTAAACTAAATAAAAAATAAATGGTTGGGAAATAACTAAAGGGGGTTTATTCCACAACAGCTTAGTTAATACTGACGATTTAAAGCCTCCACTGTCTACGTTGCGTTGATATGACACAGACGTGAAACTTTAAAGCCTTTACGGGTTTTATCTCACACCTTACCCTAGTCTAACAATTATTAAAATCACACTAAAGTATAATTGGTGTTAATTAATTATTAAAGTAAAACCACTTTTATTTAGATTTTGAACCAGGTCCATAACCCTTTTCCTCTATTTTTTTATCGATACAAATACGCTTTAACATACAAATAGGTCTTAAAATAAGAAGTGAAGAACATAATTCTTTTTTATTAATTTTTTTTTCTCATCTACTTAAGCATGATATTTACTTTGCAAAATGTAAAAAAAAAAAAGAGTTAAATGCCCGGATAGTCCTTGTGGTTTGTCTCTTTTTCACCTTTAGTTCCTAACTTTCTAAAATTACAGCTGTAGTCCCCAACTTTTCAATTTTCGTTCCCGGATAGTCCCTGTGCCTAACATCAGTTAGTTTTCTCAGTTAAGAGGGTGTGAAATCACAAAAATACTCTTTCCTTAAAAGGCCAAACCATAGGGGCTATCCGGACATCTTCTTCATTTTTATTTGTAAAACCCCACCACCACGCTTCATCTTCAACCTCCACCCACTATCACCCTCCTCCACCCTCCACCATCACCCTCCTCCACCCTCCACTATCACCGCCACAGTCACTCTCCACCAATTGTGACTACTGATCCCACCATTTTAACCTCTACCCACCACTCTAAACACTTGTAAGTGGGGACTCGGGTTTTGGAACTTCAACCGTTTGTTCCACAACGTGTGGTTCAGTTTGATCATCGGTGTCGGATGAGAGTAAGCTTTCCGAGCTCAGACCGTAGTACTCGCTCACCATCATATGGTTTTCGCTCGCAATCTTCGGGTCCGGGAACTCAATCTTGTCGAATTCAGCTAGTTCCGACTCTGTGGCAACTCGTTTACCCGCAGGTGGCGGTGAGATCGCGATTACGTTAGGGGAGGCTCCTTCGGAACATTGATTTGAAGGGTTTCGTTAAAAACTGGATTTGACCACCACCGTTGATGGTTTGAGTGGTGACTGACTTTTCAGGGTTGCTTGTGATGCAAATTTTGGCATAAAAATCTTGTTTGTGCTATATGCATATGTTTTGAATGTCTCTTGCTTAGTGAATATGAACCTGAAGAACACCAAGAACTAATTCGGGCTCGGGTTTTTTCGTGAAAAGATTGAGGTTCCGGTTTTCGGGTTCAAGATAGAGAGATGACGCCTTGAACGTCGACACAACAGATTGTGGAGATTCCATGAAAACCTGCAAAATTTACAGAAATTTTACTCAACTGATAGTTAACTTTCACACAATATTAATCAAATTCATAACCCTAAACATTAAGTTATAACCAATTATGAAAAGTTAAAAACTTTTGAATGATCAAGAAACAGTAGAATTTGGAGTCTAACCACATCTCCATGTTGATTTTTTTCATCCATGGTGGAGAGTGACTGTGGCGGTGATGGTGGAGGGTGGAGGAGGGTGATGGTGGGTGGAGGTTGAAGATGAAGTGTGATGGTGTGGTTTTACAAATAAAAATGAAGAAGATGCCCAGATAGTCCCTGTGGTTTGGCCTTTTCAAGGAAAGTGTATTTTTGTCATTTCACACCCTCTTAGCTGAGAAAACTAACTGATGTTAGGAACAAGGACTATCTGGGAACGAAAATTGAAAAGTTGAGGACTATAGCTGTAATTTTAGAAAGTTAGGGACCAAAGATGAAAAATGAGCAAACCACAGGGACTATCCGGGCATTTTTCTCAAAAAAAAAGGTCAGTATTTACCCTAGTAGAGTAATTATGTGTAATTAGAGTAATTATAACTACTAGTTTAAATACACAAAATTTTATATTTTTTAGATTCTTAGACTAAAATAACTGCTTAACAAGATGTCAACAAAAAAAAAATCCCTCCTCCATTTCTTATGTTAAGCATATTTGTATCTTAAGGCTCATTTGTACCGGAATCTAACTCTATATATATTTATATTGTAAAAAAATTCAATTTATATAATTTTTATATGATAAAAACTGTAAGAAGTTTATATCGTTAAAATCGGTAAGTTGATTTAGTTAAATGTATATAACTGAATCATATAATTATCAATGAGAGTAGATTACTTTTATCATCCTCAACTTAACCAGCGGCGTTAGACGTTAGTAGGTTTCTGCATTTGATTCTTAAATACACATGGGCTTGGGAACCTTCACATGGCTTGTGACATAAAAACTTAAACCAAATAACTCGACACTATTAAATGGATGACCCTATATGTGTGTATTCATGTTTGATGAGTCCGGTAGTTATACACCTCTAGATATTAGAGTGTATAACATTATCACTCAAGAATTATATAAAAAGGACAACTACCCACACAACACATAGGACTTATTAGGGGTGTGTGTAGGGATATCGTGGATTGGATAAGAAAGGAAAGAACAAGAAGTGACCTTCTCTAACATAAATGGTATTGTTAAGAAAAGATCGTTTCTTTAGTATTGGGCCTCCATAGGTTAGGTTAGGTTAATGTCGTACAAACTATGCTCACATGATTGTTAGGAAGAAGAATTATGATAATACTTATTTGGTTACTTTAGTATTAACATGAACATTAATCGAATGAAACACACTCATTTCTAACGGCTTAAATTACATCAAATTCACATTTGGCGAGGCTCAAACCCTTGAACTCAAGGGAGCAAAACTTTAACTTCAATGGTTTTGCCAATTGAACTCAATCTACATTTATTATATATCCAATAATGTGTATATATAATCAAGGGCGTACTTAGAATGTTAGTAGGGGTAGCACGGGCTGCCCCTCAAACCCATCTCCATAGTGTAAAAATACCCCTTAACTCTGTTTCCGTAGTGTAAAAATACCCCTCAACTTCGTGTAAGATTAAATATATTATGTTTTAATATTTAATCTAGTAGCCATTATAATCATTTACATTATATAGATCAAAATATATAATAATCTATTAAATAATTAGTTGGTAATTATTGATGGACCATATTACCTTATTAACTAATTATGTTTACTCTTGGGTGCTTATATAAGAAGACTTATGTAGAGGTTCTAAGGTTAGACACATAACCTAATAATCCTAACATCAATATCGACCTTTCTCTCCATAGCCGAACTCCCTTATTCGGATTCATCATTACCATCATCAGTTTGCACCCTAAGGAGGAACCAGATCACCTTGACTAAGATGTCGAACTCTATGGCTTCTTCTCTCACTAGATTCTCCACTGCACTGTCTGCTGTAACAGGTATGTATCATGTTTTCCATCATGTTTAAATAGAACTGATCAACATGTGGTATCAGAGCATATGTTAATTAGCCATTTCTGTTTTCGTATCCATCAATTCTGGGATAGAAATCTGGAAAACAGAATTTTGAAAGCCTAATATAATTAACAGTCGGTTTCGAGTTGTATATAGCCACTCGAGATCACTGATTTCGGAAAAAGAATAATTATATGCTCACTCGAAATCAAATGGATTATGTTTTGTGACCGAAATCTGTTTAGAAACATTAAAAATTTTAGGTTTCGGGTTCCAGAATTATGTTTTATTTTTAGGGTTCATCACTTGTTCTAAGAAAACTCGAAAAATTCCTTAAGTTTTGGAATGAAATCTGGATTAGTGGGTGTTTTACTGTTTTGATCTGAATTCTATCTCTTAAAATTTTCGAAAACTGTTAAAAGATAACCAGCTATAATTTTCGAAATCCTAGATAAGTTTAGATCAACAATAAAACAGGAAACACTATCCCACAATCCCTAAAATTTTGAGCTTTCAGTTATTTTTACATCAACAGTTATTAACAAGAGTTTCGAGATCCCTTTTAACGACCCGAGACCAAGATCTCGATTCGAGACCACAAGGTCTCGACTCGAAATCATAAGTGTTTTCAAATCTTTACAACTCGTGTAACACCACGTAAAAACTTGTCTAATTATGTATAGACACGTGTCCTAAACTCTAAATATGTGAAAGATTTAGTTGGAGGGACTAAAATTGTCAACATGCCAAACTCGAGCCTCTGAATAACAGTACGTGGATAACATATTCTTAATCAAATGATTAATTGAATATAAGAAGTCGTTTGTGAATGTAGTCGAAAAATAATAAAGCTACAGGGATTAAACGTGTCAACATGTTAATTCTACCTGTGAGTGGCCTTTTAATGTTCCCAAGGCTTTGTAAAATAAATACACTCTCATGAATATCTATTAAAGAATTCATAAGCTTTCGGTTGAATTTGTGATGGATTGTTCAACTTTCAAGAAATAAAGTCTCATGTGCAAGAACCGACAAATCTTCATGCAATGGCCAATTCTAAAGAATCCAAGGGAACACTAGTGCATGGCATGGTAATATGAGAAATGCAGACATGATCATGTGGACTATTACTGCTGAAAATGTCTGAAGATTCGAGCTTAAAAAGTTGCATGATCAAATATAAGATTCTCAAAATCTTTGTCTCCTGGTCATCGAATACGGACCGTATGGTCCCAAGCTTACGGTCCGCAAGGATATAACTGGCGATACAGTTCAGGTTCGGTTACGGACCGCATCCAATTGTACTTACGGTCTGTAAAGTGGTGGATACGGACCGCAAGAGTATTAGCTTACGGTCCGTAAGCTCGTCGCTGGGCAGAAGTTTTGGACAGATGTATGTTTCAGCTTCATAACCGACTTAAACTCTTATGAATCGATACTAGGGGCTATTATACGGTTTTTACAAATCCACTAGACACCTGGAGTAATCCTAGGATGTTCCATAACAGCTGGAAGTGATCTAAACACTTGGAAATCACTATATAAAGGAAATAGTTCTTACTTCATGAGCTCACATTTGCAATAACTTTCAACACAACTCAATTCTGGAGCTTGCAAGGACTAGGAGAAGATTGTCAAGTGTAGAAAAGATAGCTAGGACCATTAGTATGAGTCCTAATCCCTGTTTAGTCGTTTTAATTAGCATAATTACCGAAAAGTCAAACTAGTCATGATTTAGCTTTGACTTTCAAATTAATCACAAATGGTCCAGCCACTGATCAAAACGAAAGTGGTAATGGAACCATATTAAGGTAGGTGATTAACCCTTAAAATGGCACCTCCTAATTATTTCGTTTGACTAGTTAATTGTCGGGTCAAACTAGTTTGACAAAAAGTCAAACTGGACAGAAAGTTTTAAAATGTTATCAATTAATAAAACAGATGTTCTAAATTATATTTTTACATTCTAATGACTTGGTAATTAATATTAGATCATGTTTTATCAGTCCTAACCCGACAATTTTCAGTCTAAGGTCAAATTATAACCGAAAGTCGCAAAAGCTTGACTTTTGCTTTGACTTTCAGTTCTGAACCGTTCAAGCTTAATTCTCCCATGTTTTAAGCTTCCAATAGGACCACATTACTCAGTAGTATAACCCCCTGGAGTTATCTTGCATAGTTCTTAGTGGTTTGAATTATATGCTCTTGGTCGTTAATATGCTTATAAATGCCATAAACGCCCTTTTTACACACAAATGAGATTTTTAAGAAATGTGGGTGGACACAAACCTATGCTAGTGATATATAAGCTTGTCCCAAAAATTTGACATCAGTTCTTGGTCCGAAATAGGAGTTATGCTCGATATCGTAATTAGAAGCTTTTTATTAACTAATTTGCGATATCTTGCATAATACACCTTTAAAGTTGGATTTTAAACCAAAACTCATTACCTACTGTTAAGATATTATTTTTAAGGAATTTTAAGATTTTGGACAGATTATAATCTGTTTAAAACATAGAGTTCATGTGTAATTCGGCTAATGACGATAATACCCTTTTTAGGCATAAAACGAGTTTAACAAATGATTTGAATGCCAAACTTTTTCCTTCTGATTTTATACATTAAATAAATTATTTTGAGCATTTTAAACTGATTAAAATCTCAGATTTACATAAACATCTTGATTATCGTCAATTAGCGAGTTTTACACTAATTAGGTGCATAGTATGGTTTAAAACCATATTTAACATCTAAGACTTGTTACCAACTGAATTTTTGAACAAAATTTAAATATTATTACAGTAGGTATAAGTTGTGAACCCAGGTTTCCAAAAATGTCCTTAAAAGCCTATGTGAAATGACCAAAATGCCCTTTCGTGGCATAGTTTTGCCTTAATTAGTAAATTTCACATATGAATAATATCTTATGGATGTAATGTGATAAATTACATATTATTACTGATTTCAAAAGACCAAAACTTCAGTTTGTTATAAAATCTCTTTTATAAGTAATAAAATTACCAAAATACCCTTTCAGGACTTAAATCGATTTAAATTACTTTTTGGGCATATATGTTAACATCCTACTGATTTATTAACATATTTTAAGCATAATAACAATTAAGACCTGTTTATAATTCATTTGGTTACCCGTTACGCATTTACGCGTTCAGATCGGTTTATGTGACTAGTTTACGTATAATAGCCGAAACGGGTTTAACCTTATCATTTAATCCTCAAATTCCAGAATGTGATTAGTTTACTCATATTATACAAGTATCCAAGCTTGTCGGGTCTAAAACACATTCTATTCCGGTCTCCGCTTAATCTAGCGTTTAGAACCGTAAAGTTTCTTTCTAGCTAGCCGGTCTAAGTCCTTGACTTAACTAAAGGCCCGTTAGCACCCTAATAGGTTATTAAACCTTCTATACAGATTAATTAGCATCCAGTAGAAGGTATCAATATACAACTTTAGGATATACGGCTGAGTTACTTTCACCTTCAAGCTCAGGTAAATACTTTTAACTTATTTTCCCTTATACGGGCTTGGGATATGGTATTATAATAATGCCACTTGGTCGCGTATGAAATCATTTAATCGGATTGTGATTAATAAATTTACATAACCCGTTTTAATCTGTCTTGTTTGATAACATAAACATTGGGGGTTAATTCGACCATGTCCTGGATATCCTCGGCTCATTTTATTTGAAAATGGCCACGACCTATGCACGGGGTGTAGGCATACACCTGACAGATGCAAATGCTAAAATATAAACCCACATGTTGGAGATAACTTCTTTGTGGGTTATATAAGTGGTGAGTCGGTTAATCACGACCGACTTCCAACTGGCCCCAATTATAAGACAAACATGTAAATCTGTATACAAGATTATATTTAAATAATTGTCCCAAGTTATAAAAGATTTGTGCCATGTGCACTTAAATCAATTTTCATAAATGTTTTCAAAATAGTAAGTTAATTGTATTTACCAGTGTAAACTGACGTATTTTCTTGAAGGCTGATTGACAGGTACCTCTCGTAATAGGCTGGAGCTATTAGGTGTCATAAGAGGATCTTGCAAATCCATAGATACCTGAAGTCTGTTATTTTGTTTCTTTGTAACTATTTATGATCCGACTGTGGATCTTATTACATTTCAGTCTGTATATTCTTTCACTCGAACACTCAGACATTATGGTTTGTAATAGTTTATTCACCAAGCCTTCCGCTGTGCTATTATATTGTGTATATTGACTATGATGATATCAACTACGTCACGATACTCCCCGCCGGGCCCACCGGTAATATGTGGAAATATTGGGGTGTGACAGGTTGGTATCAGAGCCAACATTGAGTGAATTAAACACTAACCTTTTGTGTTTAATCTCAATAACAAAATAAGCACATTCCTTAGACTTCCGAGTCTAGGCTAATGACCTAGGATTTATTCTTAACCTTCCTTATATTGTTTATATTATATTTACTTGTTTTGACAGGTCACCAATTGGAAAATGCCGCCACGAGTGAGAGGCAAAGGAAAAGGACCAATGCGTGGAGGGCCATCAGGTCATGCGGGACCCTCCCACCAATGTACCCCATCCGATTCACTTTCTGGCTCCGACTCACGGGACCAGTGGAGTCATAGCTTTGAGCCAGCAAGGCATTCTGTCTCACTAGGATCCTCACCATCTGACCCTCCTTACTTTGGATTACCCATTCCTCTTGAACCCCAACATTCCCATCATTCCCAGGGATCACATCACTCAAACCAATCACACCATTCCTTTAACTCTCATCCTTTTCCTCACTCGGATTCTACCTACTCTCCAGCTGAGTTTAATCCCAATGAATACATCAATGACTTTTTAGGTTTCAATCCTCTTGGACCCGAGGATCATTTCTCTCAGGAGATGGAAATGGACGACGACCCGGACCCTGAAATGCAAACCGGAACACCGGGCCTTCCTATTAGCATATCGAGCGGTTCTCCCTATCAAGGATCGCCGTACCGAGGGCCTGATTCGTATGCTGAGAAAATGGCTCAGTATGATTGGTTCTTTACCCCTTCATACCATAACTCTCCTGGCCAATCTCCTTTGGTTGAACCACAACTTCAAGCTGTTACCCCACCACCTTTACCAGTTGAGGAACCACCTCAGCAGCCCCCCGAGCCACCAAGGCGAATGAGAAATGCTCGAATGTCTATACGTGGGGGACCACGGTTCGCATCTCCTCATGGTTTAAGTTCTTACCCTCCTATTCCAAAGGACCCCCAAGTGGGTGGACCCTCACACACGGTGCCGGAAGTCAACCCTCCACCAGTTTCTCATGCACCACTATAGCCGCCTTTGGGTTTCGACAACCCAATCCCGACATACCCAGGTTTATCTGGGTATAATCCCTTTGGATACCCATCAGATTATGGAAACCATGATCCATACCTTACAGCTGCTCAGTACAATGCACTTTATCCTTCTTCTTACCCACCAGTTTACCCAACTAGATATTCGGTGTAGGGATACCAATACCCACCTTACTAGCAACCTCCTCCTCACCAACAGGAACAAACTCAGGAGATTTTTCAGAGGTTAGACCGGGTTGAACGTGAAGCCCATGAAACTAAGAAGAAGCATAATGGTTTTCTCAAAGGTCTGGTGAACCTTATTAAAGGCAAGAAGAAGTAGGAAGTTGTTGTTTCATGTTGTATTGTCTTTTCAACAAGTCCCTACGAGGACATTATTTTGTTTTCATGTACCAAGTCCCTGCGTAGACTTACTTTCTATTTTTGTAGCCCCTGCGTGGGCAGTGTGTTGTTTTCAAGTCCAATTTGGGGCATCATTGTACTAAGTTTCTTGAATTAATGAATTTATTTTCAATTTTAAATATGTATTTTATTACATCATGCTATATCATTTCAAATTTTATTTGATCTACCAAAGAAATTCTTAGAGGTATAACCTAGCCAAAATATTAAATGGCTAAGATGGTACAACCTTTTTAAGATAATAACTCTCTGTTAACATCTGGAAATATGTTAACATTCCTGGCTGTGCGGTATGAGAAACCACACAAGCTTCCAAATGTACTTGGGTCCTTCCAAGTCACTTATATATAGCCTATATAATCAATGTAAATCATGGCTAATAAACATCAATGAGATGTATACACCAAAACATCCGTTTGATATGTATGCTTAAAAGCAAAGGTGTAATGATGACAATGAAAGTTTTAATTTATAGACTTCTTGTCCAAAAAGGCGATGAGCTTTGTTCGACCCTTAAAGAAATCACTGATCCAAGAATCAATGATCATAATCGTCCTTGTGACAAGGCTTTGGTGCCATCTAGATGTCCTTCGAGACGAGCCTGGTGCTAAATCAAAATGTCTTTCATGACACTGACAGTTGTGATTTATATTCCCCTGTCTAATAAAATATAAAGAATTATATCTCCTTGATTATTATCATTTTCTTAAGATGGTCTATATGGTTTAATAATACCATGACCATCTAATCATCAATGCGATGATTTATTATGTAATTTAAATATATCATTATTGTTTAATATAGTACCCAGATCATGGCTGGATCTGACGAAGCAAATAGTCATCCCGTGGGAGACAACCACAATACCAGGATCTATATCACTGCTGCTGAATTGCAAGCAATGATAACCACAACAGTGGCTCAGGCTGTGGATGATAAGTTTAAGGATCCGAGTAATGTTCGGTCCAAAACTCATTCAAAGTCTCATTCTCATTCGCATACACAGAAAAAGAGTGAGTCCCAACACTCGTCTAATCAGAAAAGTGAACCATAGAGGCAAGTTGTCCTCGAACCGACTCTCAGGTACACCAAGGTTTGTACCTATAAATACTTTGTCTCTTGTAAACCGAGGGATTTCACAGGAGAAAAGGGAGCGATAGACTGTATGAAGTGGTTAGACGAAATGGAGACTGTGATAGACATCAGCGGATGTGCTAAGGAAGACATAGTTATGTTTGTGTCTCAATCTTTTAAGGGCGATGCCCTCATTTAGTGGAAAGCGTTAGTATAGTCCACTGGAAAGGTTCATTTGTATAACCTTTCGTGGAATAAGTTTGTAGATCTTGTGAAAGATACCTATTGTCCTCAGCATGAAATTGAGAGGATTGAAACTGACTTCCTCACCTTGGTGATGAAGGATTTAGACTGTAGGTCCTATGTGACCAGTTTCAATTTGATGTCGAGGCTTGTACCATATTTAGTCACTCCTGAACCCAAACGCATTGCGCATTTCATAGGTGGTTTTGCCCCTAAAGTGAAAGGGAATGTTAAGGCTTCTAAGCCAACCACATATAGATCTGCTGTGGATCTGTCCTTGTCCCTCACTCTTGATATTGTGAG
The DNA here is from genome assembly GCA_030545235.1 of Helianthus tuberosus. Lineage (NCBI taxonomy): Eukaryota > Viridiplantae > Streptophyta > Magnoliopsida > Asterales > Asteraceae > Helianthus > Helianthus tuberosus. The sequence continues at coordinate 15,238 of JARYGA010005428.1, forward strand.
AAGTAGGGCAAAGAAAGCTACCGATGATGGGAAGAGGAAGAGGGAGGAAGATAAGTCTCCTCAATCAAACAAGAAAGGAAAAGGGAACTTTAATTTCAAAAAGGGGCAGTCAAGTGATAAGCCCAGATGCAAAACCTGCAATAAGAGGCACTTTGGAAAGTGCAACCAAGACCCACAAGCTAAACCATGTGGGATTTGTAAAAAGAAAGGGCACAAATATGTGGAGTGTCGAAACATAAAGGATGCAACCTGTTACGGTTGCAATGAAAAGGGGCACACCAAGACCAATTGCCCCAAGAATGCTAAGAAGCCCGAGGAGGCAAAGAAAACCAATGAAAGGGTTTTCCAAATGAATGCTAGGGAAGCGGTGAACGACGAGAACGTCATAACAGGTACCTTCCTCATTAATAATAATTATGCTAGATTCTTATTTGATTCAGGTGCTGATAAGTCTTTTGTAGACCATAAGTTTTGTTAGTCACTGAATTTGCCTATTAAGACTCTAAACATAAAATATGTGGTAGAACTTGCCGATGGTACCTTAGAAACAGCTTCAACTTTTCTTGATGGATGCTTTATATCCATCAAGAATCATTCTATCCCGCTATCCCTCTTGCCAATGAAATTGGCTGGGTTTGATATAGTTTTGGGCATGGATTGGTTGTCGCATAACCAAGCCCAAATTGCTTGTGATAAAAAGCTAATTATTATCAAAACCCCTTCTGGTGAATCCTCCACCATTCAAGGAGATACACAGTATGGGTTGCCCAACAATGTGTCTATTCTCAAGGTATCAAAGTGTTTAAAGAGCGGATGCGTCATCTACATGGCACAAGTGACTGTGAATGATCCAAAACCTAAGATTGAAGACATCCCGATCATCTCTGAGTACCCTGATGTCTTTCCTGATGAGTTACCTGGATTACCTCCTGAGAGGAAAGTAGAGTTCAGGATAGACATTCTACCAGGAGCTGCACCTATTGCACGAGCTCCTTATCGTCTAGCACCTACTGAAATGAAAAGAGCTCAGGACTCAATTAGATGAATTATTGGAAAAGGGTTTTATACAACCTAGCTCTTCGCCTTGGGGAGCTCCAATATTATTTGTGAAAAAGAAGGATGGATCAATGCGCTTATGCATTGATTATCGAGAGTTAAATAAGGTGACGATCAAGAATCGTTATCCCTTACCCAGGATCGACGACTTGTTTGATCAGCTCCAAGGAGCGAGCTTCTTCTTGAAGATTGATTTGAGATCTGGGTATCATCAACTCAAAGTTAGGACTGAAGATGTGCCTAAGACGGCATTCAGAACAAGATATGGACATTACGAGTTTTTAGTGATGCCTTTTGGGCTCACTAATGCACCAGCAGCATTCATGGACCTCATGAATAGAGTCTGCAAACCATACTTAGATAAGTTTGTTATCGTCTTCATAGATGACATACTTATCTACTCTCGTAATCAAGATGATCATGAGAAGCATCTTCGATGCATTTTAGGATTACTCCAACAAGAGAAACTGTATGCTAAGTTTTCTAAATGTGAATTCTGGCTTCGTGAAGTCCAATTCCTTGGACATGTTGTCAGTGAGCGAGGTATCCAAGTAGATCCCTCTAAGGTAGAAGCCGTAACGAATTGGGAAGCACCCAAGACTCCAACCGAAATTCGTAGCTTTCTGGGTTTGGCAGGTTACTATAGAAGATTCATTGAGAACTTTTCAAGGATAGCCGCACCATTGACTTCTTTGACCCGTAAGAATGTAAAATTTGATTGGAGTCCAAAACAACAAGAATCCTTTGAGATTCTTAAACAAAAATTAAGCAATGCTCCATTACAAACACTACCGGATGGAATCGAAGAGTTTGTTGTATATTGTGATGCGTCACACACCGGTATGGGTTGTGTACTTATGCAGCGAGGCAAGGTAATTGCCTATGCATCACGACAACTAAAAGTGCATGAGAAGAATTACACCACCCACGATTTGGAATTGGGTGCCGTTGTATTCGCGCTAAAGTTGTGGAGACATTATTTGTATGAAACTAAATGCGTGATCTATTCAGATCACAAGAGTCTCCAACACTTGTTCAATCAAAAAGAGCTCAATATGAGACAGCGCCGTTGGATGGAAACTTTAAATGACTATGATTGTGAAATTCGCTACCATCCTGGTAAAGAGAATGTGGTCGTAGATGCTCTAAGCCGAAAGGAAAGATTTAAACCTATCAGGATTAATGCTAAAAGCATAGAATTGAAAAATAGCCTAAATGAAAGGCTGTTAGCTGCACAGAAAGATGCTGTTTTGGATGCTAACCTTCCAGATGAAAAGTTAGGTGTAACTGTTGAACAGTTAACACCTGGAAAGGATGGAATTCTCAGACTGAATGGAAGAATCTGGGTTCCCATTCATGGAGGACTTCGAGATGTAATTCTCCAGGAAGCTCACAACTCCAAATATTCAGTTCACCCAGGAGGTGACAAGATGTATCAGGATTTGAAAGCTAATTATTGGTGGATAGGATTGAAGAAATCTATTACCACCCATGTAGCTAAGTGTCTGACTTGTGCTCAGATAAAAGCAGAACATCAAAAACCATCGGGTCTGCTTCAACAGCCAGAACTTCCCACATGGAAATGGGAAATGGTAACTATGGATTTTATAACTAAGTTACCTAGAACTAAGCACGGTAATGATACCATATGGGTCATAGTTGATAGACCAACCAAGTCAGCACACTTCTTACCCATTAAAGAAACTCATAGCTCTGACAAGCTAGCTCAGCTTTACGTAGATAAGATTGCATCTCTCCACGGAGTGCCAGTGTCTATTATATCAGATAGAGATACTAGATACACCTCTCACTTTTGGAAAAGTTTCCAACAATCTTTGGGCACTCGTTTTAATTTTAGTACTGCTTACCATCCTCAGACAGATGGACAAAGTGAGCGTACAATTCAAACATTGGAAGACATGCTTCGTGCATGTGTTATTGATTTAGGTGGTAGTTGGGATGACCACCTACCTTTGATCGAGTTCTCCTATAACAATAGCTACCATACAAGCATTCAGGCTGCGCCTTTTGAGGCATTATATGGTAGGAAATACAGAACGCCTGTTTGTTGGGCGGAAGTAGGAGAAGCTCAGCAATCAGGACCTGATATAGTCCTTGAAACGACGGACAAGATTGTCCAGATTCGTGATCGCCTGAAAGCTGCCAGGGATAGGCAGAAAAGTTATGCTGACAAGAGGCGAAAACCTCTAAAGTTTGAGGTTGGTGACAAAGTTTTACTAAAAGTATCACCCTGGAAAGGTGTGATGCATTTTGGTAAGAAGGGCAAGCTAAGCCCTAGATATATCGGACCATTCGAGATTATTGAATGTGTCGGCAGTGTAGCTTATAAGCTAAACTTGCCTGAGTAGCTCAGGGGAATTCATAATGTGTTCCACATCTGTAATCTGAAGAAATGTCTAGCCGATGAATCGCCAGCCATGTCTCATAAAGACGTACAAATTGATGAAAGCCTGAGGTTTGTTGAAAGACCTATATCGATCGAGGATTGTCAGGTTAAAAAGCTTCGAAGAAAGTATGTGCCTATAGTAAAGGTCAAATGGGATGCCCGTAGAGGTCCCGAATATACGTGGGAAGTCGAGTCCACTATGCGACAGAAGTACCCTCACTTATTCCAGTAAATCTCGGGGTCGAGATTTCTTTTAAGGGGGTGAGGATGTAACACCACGTAAAAACGTGTCTAATTATGTATAGACACGTGTCCTAAACTCTAAATATGTGAAAGATTTAGTTGGAGGGACTAAAACTGTCAACATGCCAATCTCGAGCCTCTGAATGACAGTACGTGGAGAATATATTCTTAATCAAATGATTAATTGAATATAAGAAGTCGTTTGTGAATGTAGTCGGAAAATAATAAAGCTACAGGGATTAAACGTGTCAACATGTTAATTCTACATCTGAGTGACCTTTTAATGTTCCCAAGGCTTTGTAAAATAAATACACTCTCATGAATATCTATTAAAGAATTCATAAGCTTTCGGTTGAATTTGTGATGAATCGTTCAACTTTCAAGAAATAAAGTCTCATGTGCAAGAACCGACAAATCTTCATGCAATGGCAAATTCTAAAGAATCCAAGGGAACACTAGTGCATGGCATGGTAATATGAGAAATTCAGACTTGATCATGTGGACTATTACTGCTGAAAATGTTTGAAGATTCGAGCTTAAAAAGTTGCATGATCAAATATAAGATTCTCAAATTTTTTGTCTCTTGGTAATCGAATACGGACCGTATGGTCCCAAGCTTACGGTCTGCAAGGATATAAATGGCGATACAGTTCAGTTTCCGTTACGGACAGCATCCAATTGTACTTACGGCCCGTAAAGTGGTGGATACGGACCGCAAGAGTATTAGCTTACGGTCCGTAAGCTCGTCGCTGGGCAGAAGTTTTGGACAGATGTATGTTTCAGCTTCATAACTGACTTAAACTCTTATGAATCGATACTACGGGCTGTTATACAGTTTTTACAAATCCACTAGACACCTGGGGTAATCCTAGGATGTTCCATAACAGTTGGAAGTGATCTAAACACTTGGAAATCACTATATAAAGGAACTAGTTCTTACTTCATGAGCTCACATTTGCAACAACTTTCAAAAACAACTCAATTCTGGAGCTTGCAAGGACTAGGAGAAGATTGTCAAGTGTAGAAAAGATAGCTAGGACCATTAGTAAGAGTCTTAATCCCGGTTTAGTCGTTTTAATTAGCTTAATTACCGAAAAGTCAAACTAGTCGTAATTTAGCTTTGACTTTCAAATTAATTACAAATGGTTCAGCCACTGATCAAAACGAAAGTGGTTATGGAACCATATTAAGGTAGGTGATTAACCCTTAAAAGGGCACCTCTTAATTATTTCGTTTGACTAGTTAATTGTCGGGTCAAACTAGTTTGACAAAAAGTCAAACTAGACAGAAAGTTTTAAAATGTTATAAATTAATAAAACAGAGGTTCTAAATCATATTTTTACATTCTAATGACTTGTTAATTAATATTAGAACATGTTTTATCAGTCCTAACCCGACAATTTTCAGTCTAAGGTCAAATTATAATCGAAAGTTGCAAAGCATGACTTTTGCTTTGACTTTCAGTTCTGAACCGTTCAAGCTTAATTCTCCCATGTTTTAAGCTTCCAATAGGACCACATTACTCAGTAGTATAACCCCCTGGAGTTATATTGCATAGTTCTTAGTGCTTTGAATTATATGCTCTTGATCGTTAATATGCTTATAAATGCCATAAACGCCCTTTTTACACACAAATGAGATTTTTAAGAAATGTGGGTGGACCAAACCTATGCTACTGATATATAAGCTTGTCCCAAAAGTTTGACATCAGTTCTTGGTCCCAAATAGGAGTTATGCTCGATATCGTAATTAGAAGCTTTTTATTAACTAATTTGCGATATCTTGCATAATACACCTTTAAACTTGGATTTTAAACCAAAAATCATTACCTACTGTTAAGATATTATTTCTAAGGAATTTTAGGATTTTTTGACAGATTATAATCTGTTTAAAACATAGAGTTCATGTGTAATTCGGCTAATGACAATAATACCCTTTTTAGGCATAAAACAAGTTTAACAAATGATTTGAATGCCAAACTTTTTCCTTCTGATTTTATACAATAAATAAATTATTTTGAGCATTCTAAACTGATCAAAATCTCAGATTTACATAAACATCTTGATTATCGTCAATTAGCGAGTTTACACTAATTAGGTGCATAGTATGGTTTAAAACCATATTTAACATCTAAGACTTGTTACCTACTGAATTTTTGAACAAAATTTAAATATTATTACAGTAGGTATAAGTTGTGAACTCAGGTTTCCAAGAATGTCCTTAAAAGCCTATGTGAAATGACCAAAATGCCCTTTCGGGGCATAGTTTGGCCTTAATTAGTAAATTTCACATATGAATAATATCTTATGGATGCAATGTGATAAATTACATATTATTACTAATTTCAAAAGACCAGAAATTCAGTTTGTTATAAAATCTCTTTTATAAGTAATAAAATTACCAAAATACCCTTTCGGGACTTAAATCGATTTAAATTACTTTTTGGGCGTATATGTTAACATCCTACTGATGTATTAACATATTTTAAGCATAATAACAATTAAGACCTGTATATAATTCATTTGGTTACACGTTACGCGTTTACGCGTTCGGATCGGTTTATGTGACTAGTTTACGTATAATAGCCGAAACGGGTTTAACCTTATCATTTAATCCTCAAATTCCAGAATGTGATTAGTTTACCCATATTATACAAGTATCCAAGCTTGTCGGGTCTAAAACACATTCTATTCCGGTCTCCGCTTAATCTAGCGTTTAGAACCGTAAAGTTTCTTTCTAGCTAGCCGGTCTAAGTCCTTGACTTAACTAAAGGCCCGTTAGCACCCTAATAGGTTATTAAACCTTCTATACAGATTAAATAGCATCCAGTAGAAGGTATCAATATACAACTTTAGGATATACGGCTGAGTTACTTTCACCTTCAAGCTCAGGTAAATACTTTTAACTTATTTTCCCTTATACGGGCTTGGGATATGGTATTATAATAATGCCACTTGGTCGGGTATGAAATCATTTAATCGGATTGTGATTAATAAATTTACATAACCCGTTTTAATCTGTCTTGTTTGATAACATAAACATTGGGGGTTAATTCGACCGTGTCCTGGATATCCTCGGCTCATTTTATTTGAAAATGGCCACGACCTATGCACGGGGTGTAGGCATACACCTGACAGATGCAAATGCTAAAATATAAACCCACATGTTGGGGATAACTCCTTTGTGGGTTCTATAAGTGGTGAGTCGGTTAATCACGACCGGCTTCTAACCGACCCCAATTGTAAGACAAACATGTAAATCTGTATACAAGATTATATTTAAATAATTGTCCCAAGTTATAAAAGATTTGTGCCATGTGCACTTAAATCAATTTTCATAAATGTTTTCAAAAGAGTCAGTTAATTGTATTTACCTGTGTAAACTGACGTATTTTCTTAAAGGCTGATTGACAGGTACCTCTCGTAATAGGCTGGAGCTATTAGGTTTCATAAGAGGATCTTGCAAATCCATAGATACCTGAAGTCTGTTATTTTGTTTCTTTGTAACTATTTATGATCCGACTGTGGATCTTATTACATTCCAGTCTATATATTCTTTTACTTGAACACTCAGACATTATGGCTTGTAATAGTTTATTCACCAAGCCTTCCGCTGTGCTATTATATTGTGTATATTGACTATGATGATATCAAATACGTCACGATACTCCCCGCCGGGCCCACCGGTAATATGTGGAAATATCGGGGTGTGACAACTCGAGACAACAATTTCGACTCGAGACCATAAGGTTTCGACTCGAGACCATTGAGGTTTCGACTAAGGGCTTCAATCTTCACAACTCGAGACCGTGGTTGCGACTCGAAACCTCATCAAGGAATCGAAATCTCATAAAAACAGTAGTCGAGACCATGATTACGACTCGAGACACTGAGGTTGCGACTCGAGACCTTAATGAGTCGAGACATCATAATGTTACAAGATGAGTCGAGACTTGACTCGAGATCTCACTCGAGACCTCATAACTGAGTCGAGATCTCACTCGAAACCTCATTACTAACATGTGGTTTGCTATTAAATAATTGGTTTTTGTAAATACTTAGTTAATTAATCAGAATCAGATAATGTTTTACAGAACCAAAATAGCTTAACTTGAATGAGCTTCTGATGTATCATTTCTGGCCAAAGCTGATTTAATGCATCTACATATCGTTCAAGTATTACGAAAGCTATGTTAAGTGTGCATTACAAATGTGAATGTCTTAATATCTGGCCAAAGCTGATTTAATTCTTTCATATATAGCATACTTAACAAGTGCATAACTAAAGTGATTGTTTCATTTCTGGCCAAAGCTGATTTGTCACAAACACTTTGCACACATGCTTAAATGATTACACTTATGGCCAAAGCTGATTTGTCTTCGTTTAAGTAGAATTTTAACTAAGTCTATTATTTTGATGTTAGTAATAGATAATATCACAGCTTCATAATGTAAAATGGTCATTATTTATGCCTGCCTTAGTATAATTTTCCCTTAGATCACATTAGGACTTCTTCCTTAGTATCATAACTTGCTCATCTTATTTCCACTATCAGCACCCAATTACGGGATTCCACCTTTGAATGGTGATAACTTTGCTGCATGGAAGGATGCTCTCATGCTTACGCTCAGATTGTTGGACTTTGATTATGCTCTAAGAGAGAATAAGCCAGCGGACCTTACTCCTCAAAGTACTGCTGCTAAGCAGTTAACTCATGAAAAATGGACTTGGTGTAACCGCATGTCTCTCATGTTCATGAAGCAGTCCATAAGCAATGCAATCAGAGGAGCCATTCCTGATTCTGAAGATGCTAAAACCTACTTGGCTTCTGTGGAGGCGCAGTTCAAGGGGACATGTAAAGCACACGCTAGTACCCTTATCCTCAAGCTGGTGACAAATAAGTATGATGGGAGGAGCGGCATTCGCAAGCACATCATGATGATGAATGACATGGACAATAAGCTGAAGGGGCTGGAAATGGAAATCAGTGATGGATTCCTCGTTCATTTCATCATTACTTCGCTCCATTCATCCTTTGAAGCATTCAAGATCAATTACAACACTCAGAAGGACAAATAAACGATAAGTGAGTTGGTCGCTATGTGGGTACAGGAGGAAGAGCGTATGAGGATGGATCGCACTACTGATGTTGCTAACTTCACCACCTCCAATTCTAAGAAGAGGAAGAACAATCATCAGATGAAGGATGCTTCAAAAGTCCAAAGGCCAAATCCTAATGCAAGTGCACCTTCCAGCTCTAAGAACTCCTTAGGCACAATCCACTGCAAGTTCTGTAAAAAGGCAGGACATATGCAGAAGGAATGCCTTGACTTTAAGGAGTGGTTGGCTAAGAAAGGTAACGATTATTTTATGATACTTGAGTCCTATAATTTAAATGTTTATGCTAATTCTTGGTGGTTTGATTCTGGTTCTATGGTTCATGTTACCAATTCAACTCAGGGATTCCTTACAATCCGGAAGCTGGAAAGAAACCAAAGAACGCTTAAGGTTAGGGATGATCGAGAATTAGATGTGAAGGCCATTAGAACATTACAATTATTTATGAAAACTGGTTTATGTATTAAACTTTATGATACCATATATGTTCCTGAGGTAACTTGGAACCTTGTATTAGGACCAAAGTTAGACATGGACGGTTTTATTGTTTCCCATGGTCATCGCAAACTCTCTATCCTCTATGATTCTATTCTTTATGGTACTGGTATTCTGGATGGTGGTCTCTATAGATTAGAAATAGATGATAATTTTTCCAAATCTTTGTTGTCATATAACATTAATGAATCACTCACAAAGATGAAAGAGAAACGAGACTTAGAGACTTCGTCCATGTTATGGCATCAACGTTTAGGCCACATCTAAAGAGAACGATTAAATCGTCTCGTAAAGATGAAGTCTTACCTCCTCTCGATTTCTCTGATTTTGTAACATGTGTCAAATGTCTTAAAGGTAAAATGACATTAGCGAATAAGAAAGGTGCCACTAGGAGCTCTAATTTATTAGAACTCATTCACACTGATATTAGTGGTCCCTACCAAATCGCTGGCATAATAGAACATACTTCATTTATCACTTTTATTGATGATTATTCTCGTTACATGTACTTGTATCTTATTAAGGAGAAATCTGAATCTCTTATAACTTTTAAAGATTAAAAGGCTGAAGTTGAAAAGCAATTAGATCGTCAGATTAAAGTTGTGAGATCAGATAGAGGCGGTGAATATTATGGAAGACATACTGATGTGGGTCAAGCTCCTGGTCCATTTTATGAGTTTTGTAAGGGCTAGGGGATTGTGAACCAATACACCATGCCTGGTACACCTCAGCAGAACGGTGTCACTGAAAGAAGAAACCATACCTTATGAACGTGGTGCGCAGTATGTTAGCCAACACTAATTTACCATTATTCCTCTGGACGTTAAAAGCAGCTGTTCATATACTCAATAGAGTTCCTTCTAAGTATGTCCCTAAAACTCCTTATAAACTTTGGACAGGAAGGAAACCGAGTCTTAAATATATGAAAGTATGGGGCTGCATTACTGAAGAAAAACTTTACAATCCTTTCCTAATGAAACTTGAACCTAAAACAATTACCTGATTCTTTATCGGGTATCCTAATAATTCAAAGGGTTATCGTTTCTGTTGTCCTTCTCATGTCACCCGTATTGTTGAAACCAAGCGTGCTGCGTTCCTGGAGGATTTCAAGGTCAGTGGGAGCAGTACCAACCCTTACAAAGAATTGCAAGAAGTACAAGACGCGGGGGGGGGGGGAGACTCGTCGCTTACCATTACTCCGATTACTCCTCTTGTACCCAATGCAACTACTGTGCCTGAAGCTACTGCACCAACTCCAAATTTACCTCCACAATCAGAACACATTATACCTCATGACGAAGGCACATCAAACGCTCAAAACCAAGACAACGCTGAACCCGATAATCCACTCAGGAGGTCATCTAGGCAAAGAAGGCCTACTAATTGGGATGATTATGTTACCTACCTGACTGAAATGGATCCTGTCACACCCCGGTTTCCACGTGTCACCGGTGGGCCCGGTGAGGGAGTATCGTGACGTGGTTGGCAACGTAATAGTCAAACAACACAATATAATAATGCACAGCGGAAGCAATTTAAAAATAAGATACAACCGAATTTATTTATTGTAATCAAAGTCACAATATCCGGTGTTTATCCACAGAACGGATCGAAACGAAATAACATTTATGGTTCAACAGACTTCTGGCATCCTAAGCTTGCGAGACTTTTATTGATGCTTAGGAGACAATCCAGCCAAATTTCGTTTAGTACCTGCATTCAGTCTTTTTGGGAAAATACGTCAGTTTACACTGGTAAATACATTCAACTGACTCATTTTGGAAAATGATTGAAAATTTGGTTTGGATGCACGTGGCATAAATCATTTTATTTAACTTGGGAGAATTATTTAATATTATAATCTTGTGAACGAATTACATGTTACTTATGCGTTCAGTAGCCCGAATCTAGTCCGGGTTAAAGATCAATGAACACACCACTTCAATGAGTTATACACGGGAGTACGCCTACACCCCGTGCTCAGGTCGTGGCCATCTCGTAAGATGATGCCAGGGATATCCGGGACATGGTCATTAACCCCCCAAAGGCTGTAAAGTAAACAAGACTGTTTAAAATGAGCCGATCAAATTATTCAACTACCCACTAAGCGTGGAGATTTGATGCCCGATCAAGCGGTACGCTATGTACCGTAACCCAAGCTCGTATAGGGAAATTAAGTTAAAAGTATTTACCTGATGCAAGTATAAATCACAATAAGCAGAATGCACGTAGCTTTTTCTGTTTCTCCTAATCTGGAACGAAGGTTTAATATAACCTATTAGAATTCTAACGGGTCTTTTATTAAGCTTAAGCTTAGACCGGCTAGTTTCAAGATACGGTTCGTACGCACGATTAAGCGAAGACCGGATAGAATGTGATTCAGACCCGACAAGTTTTAGGACTTGTTTAATATGGGTTCATTATTCACATTCTGGATTTTGAGATAAAACCGTTAAGGTTTGACCCGTTTCGACTAATTTATGTAAACTTGTTACATAAACCGAACCGTACGCGTAATAGGCGTGACGGGTAGTCATGAGAGCTATATACAGGTTTCCTAAGTTAATTATGTCTCGAATATGTTGTGACATCAATAAGGTGTCTTTCGTTATGCCCGAAACGTGTCTAAACACAAACTAGGCCCCGTAGGGGTAGTTTGGTCATTTAAAAGTTTATAAAAGAGTTTAAGCGACAACCTGAGTTACAGGTCTGATGTAATCAGCAATTATACTTCGATTTTCTAAGTTACATCAGTAGGTTAAGGCATGTATGTGAAACTTATCATTTTTAACCAAACTAGGCCCCGTAGGGGTATTTTGGTAATTTCACATAAGCCGAAAAGCTCAAAACCGAAGTCTGAGTTTATCAACCTTTGCTTACTGTTAAAATATGATAATTTGCCTCTTATATCAGTAGGTATCAACCCGGGTATGTCCAATATGATTTTTAAAACATACTATGCGTTAAAAACGCTAAATAAGGCGATTAAAGGCCATTACCGGGTTTGATACTTAAATCTGATATTTTTATATTTCCAGAAGGCTTAAAATAATTTATTTATCATAACTAATCAGTAGCAAAAGGTTTGGAATCGTTTAGATGTGTAAAACTCATTGTATGGCCCGTAAGGGCAAAACCGACAATTACCGAATTAAGCCCACGACTACGAGTTATGCTCAGCCTAAAATTAATTAAAAATCTTTAAAAATACCAAAATAATATATTACATCAGTGGGTAAAAGATTTGATACCAAAAAGTATGCTTAACTAGGCTATACGCTAATTACGCCATTTTATTAACATAAAGCATTAGTTTAGCGATAATGAGCATAACTCTTAATCTACATGGCAAACTGATGTCATAACTTTGCATGCAAGTCTATATATCAGTAACAAGGTTTCTACACTTTTACATTTTCATAATTCACGTTTTAAGGTAATAATGGCATAACGGTCAACATATGAGCAATTAACGGAAACATGCATATTAATTGGATAACTAACGAACCAAGGTGTATAATCACAGAGGGTTGTTCTAACATGTAACCTAGTCCAATTAAAGCTCTGAGGAATTTCTAAAATATGCCTAAACGGGTCAGAACTGAAAGTCAAAGTGAAAGTCAAACTATGCGACTTTCGGTTCCGAACCGGGTCTAAACAGGAAATAGTCGGGTTGAACAGGTTTGGACATGTTCTTACACTTATTACTAAGTTATAACAATGATCAAACAGGTTATATATGTTCTAGATAGCTAATTATGCATAAATGACATTTTAAGCATTATGTTGACTTTTTAATTAATCGTTTGACCCGACATTTGACCTGGTTAGGATGGTGATCAGGGGAAACCCTTTTGAGGTTTTATTACCCACATAAATACCAACCTATAACTACTTTTGATTCGAGATATGACTGAGCCATTATTGACTAATCTCGAAGTCAAACCGTAATTACGACGGTTTGACTTTTAGCTAATTAACTAAGCTAAAAGCAATTAGAGAAAGATTAGAATACTTACTGACGTCCTATGCACGAGATATGATCACAAGGAAGCAAGCTTGAGCTCCAGAATCAATCCAAGAGTGCAGGAGAAGTTGTGAGGAAAATGTGTAACATTGAAGCCCTTTTATACAAGATTCAATCACCATAACTTGATGACAACAAAGTCTAGGATCAACCACAACCATCCAACACTTGTTACTAGTGCCTAGGGAAGTCTAGGGGTCGTCCACAAGTGAGAAAAACCGGTTTAGTGGGCCAGAATCGCGCATAACAGGCAACAACCTGTTTTTTGGAGCTGGGCAGACCCCTGCGCATCGTAGGGGTATATGTGTTGCGGTGCGCAGGGCCTCATCAGGGGCTGTTTTGGTTGTTCCTTCATTAATCCGAAAAGGTAACCCACTTGCACGACTTTGGGGCCTCAATTAACATCTAGGGACCTTCACAAAGTGCCTAAAACTGTATAATACCCCACCACATTGGTTTGTTTATTTTGGATCCAAAAACAAGACCCGAAAACAAAGGTTTATCATTGCTTTTCTTCGTGAGATCTTATCATGCTTTTGCAATTCCTTTATTTACAATAATTCTCTGAATTGAGGGCATAAAAGATGTGTAGTAACATTTTATCGGGTCTTGGGATTTATAATTGAGGTCGTTCAGAGGTAACAATTTAACATGACGCCACTTTAAATCCAGCCGAAACATCTTTATTAAATCCGGGTTTTCAACGCGTTTTGTCTTACATGACACGTGTCGTTTTATTATTAAACCCGAAATTTTCGAGGTGTTACAGATCCCGGAAAGCTCAATGATCGCCATTGCCCTAGTAGCTCATTTTGATTTAGAGTTGCATCAGATGGACGTTAAAACCGCTTTCCTTAACGGAGACTTAGATGAAGATCTTTACATGAAGCAACCTGAAGGCTTTAAACCTGAAGGTCTAGAGCATTTAGTCTGTAAGTTGAATAAATCCATTTACGGGTTAAAACAAGCATCACATCAGTGGTACCTCAAGTTTGATGAAGTCATGAAGAAACAAGGTTTTATGAACAATCAAGTGGATCAATGCACCTACCTCAAGATGAGTGGGAGCAACTTTACTATACTTGTCCTTTACGTAGATGATATTCTATTGGCAAGTAATAGTTTAGACATGTTGCATGAATCAAAGCGGTTACTCTCGCATAACTTCGACATGAAGGATCTCGGAGATGCTTCTTACGTCATTGGCATCGAAATTCACCGAGATAGACACAAAGGGATTTTAGGATTGTCTCAAAAGGCTTACATAGATCGTGTCCTTACATTTTACAACATGCAACAGGGCAAACCCTCCGTCGCTCCAGCAGTTAAGGGAGATGTTTTCGGTTCATTCCAGTGTCCGACAACAGAGGTTGAGAAGGAGCAAATGAGCCATATACCTTACACGTCAGTAGTCGGGAGCCTGATGTATGCTCAAGTCTGTACTCGCCCAGATATCGCTTATATTGCTAAAATGCTAGGCCATTATCAGACTAATCCTGGCCTAGATCACTGGAAAGCAGCTAAGAAGGTACTTCGATATTTGCAAGGGACGAAAGACTATAAACTGACTTATAGAAGAAGTGATCATTTAGAAGTGGTAGGCTATTCTGATTCTGACTTTTTCAAATGCAAAGATGATAAGAAATCCACTTCGGGCTATATCTTTATGTTAGCAGGCGGACCCATTTCATGGAAGAGTCATAAACAACAGTTGACCACAACTTCCACAATGATGGCAGAGTACATTGCTGTTTATAATGCAACCTGTCATGGAATGTTGCTTAGAAATTTGATCACTGGACTCAAAATCGTTAATTCCATTTCTAGACAATTGAAGCTTTACTATGATAATTCAGCTCCCGTTAGTTTCTCGAACAGTAACAGTTCGACTGGAGCTGGTTTATATCTCGATACAAAATATATGTTCGTACGTGAATGAGTTGAGGAAAATAATATTTGTATTGAGTATATTAGTACTAAAGATATGCTTGCGGATCCGATGACTAAAGGTCTCCCTCCTAAGGTTTACGAAGAACATGTTTGAAATATGGGATTTAGTAAAGACCTTATTTAAGCATATTGTACTAGCTTATGTTTTATGATTAATGAAATTTCCTCAGTTTGATTTTGTATGTCTTTTAGAATATGTTCAACCGGTATAATGCCATATGGACAAATAAAGTTACAAATCAAACAAAGGGCTTATGCGTATTTTGATCATGACGATTAGGTTTTAAATTAAGGCTATAGTATAACTAATGGGGGTCCTGAGTCGCATAATAATTCAACGACTGTATTTCTCTGCTATAGTTCTTGTTTAAGGCTAAAATGAGTGTTAACTCCTGATCAGACTTATCTAATACTCATAGTAAATGATTACTCGGCTAAGTGGGAGAATGTAAGATTAAATATATTATGTTTTAATATTTAATCTAGTAGCCATTATAATCATTTACATTATATAGATCAAAATATATAATAACCTATTAAATAATTAGTTGGTAATTGTTGATGAACCATATTACC
>JARYGA010005429.1:0-28702 GCA_030545235.1 Helianthus tuberosus
GGTTAAAGCGGCATGAAGATATTGCATCTTGTCAAGTGCAGCATCACTCACACGAGCAGCGAAATCCGCAACATCTGTGATCTCTTTGTTCATGTTTGTTGCTTCTATGATTTCTTTTGCAACCTTATCTTGAATTTCAGGATGTTTGCAAAGCATGTAAATGAACCAACACATGCTAATCGCTATAGGATCTTTCCCAGCAAGCATAAAGTTTAGTATTATATCGCGCAAGTACTTTGGATCTCTGTCATTTACCTGAATAAACCTTGATAGAATGTCTTCTTTTTTGAGCTACAAGTTCCATAAATGAAGGGTTGAATTAATAAACCGTATCAGCCATTTGACCAACATCTTTTGCGAGAATAGCTCTTTACTTTTAATTTAATAAAAAATTTATCCACAAAAACGATGAAGATGTCAGCTTGCGTCACGTCGATGCAAGAATATATAGGTATATTGTGTCACGTCAATGCAAAAATATGAGTATATATCTCCCCCTCACCCCACCCCACCACATCACGTTACCACAAAACACTTGGTGAGACATAAAATGTGAAACCACCTTTGTACATGATGTGTCGTGTACATAGCAACACTTTTTTCACCATTCAGCTCACCGATAGTCTAATTGCAAGTTTGTAAAGCTTTTGCAAACCAAGTTGGCGCAAGGAAAACCGATCAAAAGTCATTTTCGTAAAAGAAAAGTTAAAACTATGTTTTTAATATGTTGGTCAATTGGGTTAATTACTTAATTTGGTGATTTTCCAATTAATAAATACCAAGTACGTATTCATCAACAAAAAGGATGCCGTTTGAACTTTCAAGTCAAACTCATTTCTTTCCTTATTTAGAATCAGAAGAACCTTATAAATTTAAGTGATATTGGCGTCTAATAATCTCTATTAGACGTTATTGGTCATTGACAGTCTCACCTTTTTTTATTCCCCCTGACAGTCCTATCTTTCAACTATTTTTCCTCCACCGGTTTAACATAGTTAAGTTTTTTTCTTTCGAATTACAAACTGACATTTTAGGGCTTTTGATTAGAACGAGGATACGAGTCGAATGATGTAAAACTTACCTTGAAATTGTGCTCCAACGACGAAAGCAGTAATTCAATTCAGGTGTTTAAAGTTCCAATGAACAAAAATCAAGTCGTTTGGAGCACCGTTTCGAGTTAAGTTTTACATCAATAGACTCGTATCCTCGTTCTGATCAAAAGCCCTAAAACGTCAGTTTGTAATTCGAAAAAAAAACATAACTCCGTTTAGTTTTTTTAACTGAGTATCGGTGGAGGAAAAATAGTTGTGACTGGCAGGGGAAAAAAAGGTGGAACTACCAATGGACAATGACGTCTAATAGAAATTATTAGAGACTAATATCTTAAATTTAACATTGGCCAGCTATTATTCAACATATACAAACACAATGGCAGGGAATAGTGTGTTTCCCTGCCATTGGTCGAAATGGGCGGCCTCCCCTCCTCTATTGGACCAACCATTTTATTTTTTTATATCCATTTTAAAATTACGGTTTTGCCCCCTAGTTTAAAATTACGTTTTTCTCCCAACTAAAAAATATAATAACCCTTTTGCCAGCAGCTAAAATTACGATTTTGCCTTCGGTTCAAAAATTACGATTTTACCCTCAGCTCTTTATTTTAACCCCGCTTAAAAATTACGGTTTTACCCCAAGTTTAAAATTACATCTTCGCCACCAATTCAAAATAAAATTATACTTTTGCCCTCAGCTCAAAATTACGATTTTCCACTCAGTTCAAAATTACGATTTTCCACTCGGTTCAAAATTACGATTTCACCCTTAGTTTAAAATTACTTTTTTGCCCCCAACTAAAAATAAAATTATGGTTTCCCCTACCTTAAAATTACGATTTTACCCTCGGTAAACAGAAAATAAAAATATAACTTTATCCCCAGCTAAACCGAAAATACGATTTTGCCCTAGGTAAAAATTACGCTTTTACCCTCAGCCAAAATTACGTTTTCGCCACAGTTCAAAATAAAATTTTGTTTTTCACCTGGCTCAAATATACGATTTTACACCAGTTTATTATTTTACACCCACTTTAAAATTACGATTTTTCCCCAGTTTAAAATTACGTCTTTGCCCCCAGCTCAAAATAAAATTATGCTTTTGGCCGGCTAAAATTTACGATTTTCCCATCGGTTCAAAATTATGATATCACCCTCAAATCAAAATTATGTTTTTTTGCCCCCAGTTCAAAATAAAAATATGGTTTTTCCCTAGCTAAAAATTAGGATTTTACCTTCGGAAAAAAAATTTGATTTTTTCCCCTAAGTAAAAATAAAAATATGACTTTGCCGCAGCTAAAAATCGTGTTAAGGAGCTACCTAACACTCTTTTTACTTTTTCTTTTTTGCAAAACTATAATACTGTTTTTTTAATTGGATAATAGTTATTCGGTCATCACCCCGCAATACGGACGGGGCAACACCTAATTGAATATAAAGGGCACTCAAGGCAGTTTGATTTTGGGAGTCAACCCCATCAGTCCCCATCTCATCACAAGTTCACAACCAACCACCATCACAAATTTAACTTTTAATAATTAATTATTTAATTCCTTCTATTATGAGGTCAATTCTCTCATTGACCTGACGAGTCAAAATATACATCAAGGAAATAATATAAGCTTACCAGAAATTCATCCTTCGACTTCTGCATTTGTTCAATCTTGACCTGTATAACCTTATAAACAAACTCATCAACAATTTTCATATTTTTCTTTAACTCTGCTTCAAATCCAATATTGAAAAACCTCTTGATCTTCCATGATACGTCAACAAATCTTTTATATGTTAAGTTGTTAGCATCATCGAATGCGCGGCTAAATCTAGCACCTTCTTCATTTCGACCGCTTAAGTTGTCAAGATCGATTCCAAACCCGACTTTAAATATTGAATCCGTCGTTGCTTTCATGAACAAGTCCTGTATATATACATATCATGAATATGATGTTATGTTACGTGCTAATTATACAAATTGTCATATGTTACTATGTTAACAATAAAAGTCACCAAACATTACGTTTATATCAATTATTTGGTTGCTATCTGCTGCTTGTGACAGTATCTTCCCGAGTTTTATCGTGTTGTTTCTGAAGATTACGCTGCTAAAATCTCTCAGGATTTTTGTAGAGAACTCTTGGCTCGATACCTTCCTTTGTTCGCGCCATTGGTCCCCGTCCACTGTGAATATTCCGTCTCCAAGTAGATCCGAGGCGATGCTGTGAGTATGCTTTCCCTACAATATTTGTACACAATTATAGTTTGTACACAATCTTACCAAAGATAAATATAGCTTAATTACCTTGCCATAATTTTTGAAATTGGTCTTGAGGATATACTCCACATTCGCTGGATCGGTTGTATAAACCTCACCCTGAATAGGACTAAGTATTCTGTAAGACTTGGATTTTTCCGCGAGATCAGTCATGTAATGATGCATGTTTTTAAAGTTGATGAAAAGGTGAAACACTGTTGCGCCAATTGGATGATACTTTTTCCCATGTTGATTGAAGATATAGTGGAAAAGTAGAGCAAGAAATAAAGTTGCAGTTACTGATATGAATATTGGATATGAGGGAAAATCCATGGAAGCTGCCACAGATGAGAGGGAATGTGTTCTTATGAAATAAGTCAGGGATGAGATGAAGAGGTGTTGATGCTTGTATTTATACTGAATTTTGTGGATATATTAAAAGTCTCATAGTTAGATTATTTTTTAGAAAAAACAACTCTCACACCATTTATTGTATATATTTTTAAAAGTGGCGGCTTTGATGGTGTGCGGGGAGGACCTCCGCACAAGTCCCGCGATTTTGAGGGGCACGTGATTTTAAAAAAAATATCCGATATATATACATATATATAGAATAGGGATAGTGTAAAAAGGGCCTAAAGTGTGAGAAATGTATTATAACACTATATATAATACTATATAACACCATATAAACATCGTATAACAATATGTAACACCATATAATACCATATAACACTATGTAACACTATATATCATTATATAACAAATATAACACTATATATCTATCATAGACATGCTATCAGACAACCAATAGTGTTATATTTGTTATATAATGATATATAGTGTTACATAGTGTTATATGGTATTATATGGTGTTACATATTGTTATACGGTGTTTATATGGTGTTATATATAGTGTTATAATACACTTCTCACACTTTGAGCACTTTGAGAACTTTTTACAGGATCCTCTACCTATATATATATATATATATGGTTAGGTTAACGTACAAATGCCCTTATCGTACATTACGTACGCTACAATCTCAGCCATCCGATCATCTTCCTGCATTGAATTCGCATGTTGTTTTTTTGTAACAATTTCGCATGTTGGTTTTTAACATACGATTTCATCAAAATTACCACATGCGAAATTGTTACAAAAAAACAACATGCTATTTCATCAAAATTATCACATGCGAAATTGGTACAAAAAAACATGCGAATTCATAAATAATTATCACATGCGAAATTGTTATAAAAAAACATGTTATTTCATCAAAATTCAATTTTGAACAGGCGATTTGTGCTGAAAAACCAACATGAGAAATTGATTTATATACCAACATGCGATTTCATCATATTTACCAACATGCGAAATTGCTACAGAAAAACCAACATGCGATTTCATCAAAAATACCAACATGCGATTTCGAACATGCTTTTTTATAACGTGCGATTTCACAATATCGTACGTATTGTAAGTTAAGGGATATTGTATTTTACACTTTCACTTATAGGGAGAGGATCATGAGAAAACTACATATGAGAAAACTAGAAAACTAACTAAAAAAGCACAAAAAAGATACCAAATTTTTTTTACATTTAAAAAAAAACTTGTACTGCACATGTAGATTATATGTGTACTACACATGTGCATTACATGCTTAAAATTAGCTTTGGAGTTTAGTTCAGCTTTTAGTGTTAGTTTTTTTTTGAAGTTTAGGATTAGGATTAGATTTTTGGGTGTGGGAAGAAGGGAGGGTTTAGGTTTTTTTCTTTTTTTTTTTTTTGGGGGGGGGGGGGGGGGTAGGTTTTTTCCAGGGTTTATGTTTAGTGTTTAGTTTTAGGTTTTCGTGAGGGGGGGGGGGGGTTAGGATTTTGGGGGGTGAGGGGTTTAGGCTTTTGGTGGGAGAGTGAATTTAGGTTTTTGGGGGTGGAGGTGAGGGGCTTAGGTTTTTGGGGGGGTGTCGGTGGAGGTGAGTTAAGTGGTTTAAGCTTTTCTTATTATTGCACCTGTGCAGTACAATTTTTTTTTTAAATTTTGTTATATCTAAAAACCTGCGAAAATAAATAATACAATAGTAAATATTTGGTATTTTTAGGCTTTTTAATTAGTTTTTTTGTTTTCTCAAGATCCATCCCATATATATATATATATATATATATATATAGGGAGCCGCTAGAATGAGAACCACCACGAGTTATGAGAACCACGAGAACCGCGCTCCGCGGGTGGCCGTCGGCGACGAAATTTTTTTTACACCTAGATCCGTATATTTTAGTGGGGGGTTTAAATTTTCGGTTCAAACGGCGCGCCCGAGGGGGTAGTTTTTTACGCCCAAAGTTTGGTAAAAAAAAAAGAAAAATTAAAAAAACCCAAACTTTGGGCGTAAAAAACTACCCCCTCGGGCGCGCCGTTTGAACCGAAAATTTAAACCCCCCACTAAAATATACGGATCTAGGTGTAAAAAAAATTTCGTCGCCGACGGCCACCCGCGGGGTGCGGTTCTCGTGGTTCTCATAACTCGTGGTGGTTCTCATTCTAGCGATCCCCTATATTCTCATAACTCGTGGTGGTTCTCATTCTAGCGGCTCCCTATATATATAGGGGATCGCTAGAATGAGAACCACCACGAGTTATGAGAACCACGAGAACCGCGCCCCGCGGGTGGCCGTCGGCGACGAAATTTTTTTTACACCTAGATCCGTATATTTTAGTGGGGGGTTTAAATTTTCGGTTCAAACGGCGCGCCCGAGGGGGTAGTTTTTTACGCCCAAAGTTTGGGTTTTTTTAATTTTTTTAATTTTTCTTTTTTTTTACCAAACTTTGGGCGTAAAAAACTACCCCCTCGGGCGCGCCGTTTGAACCGAAAATTTAAACCCCCCACTAAAATATACGGATCTAGGTGTAAAAAAAATTTCGTCGCCGACGGCCACCCGCGGGGCGCGGTTCTCGTGGTTCTCATAACTCGTGGTGGTTCTCATTCTAGCGGCTCCCTATATATATATAGGGGAAGATTCAAATGGAAACCACTAGTTATTGTGAAAACTCAAAAACTAATTAAAAAAAGCCTATAAAACATACCAATTTTTATTACTAATTTTCGCTATTTAAAGTATATAAAATACTTTTTACAAAAAAATAAAAAAATTAATTTGTAGTACACATGTGTAATAATAGTATACATGTCTATTTGTACTACACATGTGTACTATAAAAAAATATTTTTTTTTGAAAAAAAAATTATATAATTTAAATTGCGATTTTTTTAAAAAAAATTGTAAAAAAAAATTGGTGTTTTTTTAGACTTTTTAGTTAGTTTTCGAGTTTTTCGCAATAAAAGGAGTTTTCATTTGAACCATTCCCGATATATATAAATATATATAGGAGAAGGATCCGTTAGGAACCACCCTTTATAGCGAGAACCGCGAGAAGCAATGCGAACACAACCAAAAATACCTAAAAATAGCTAAAAAAAACACAAAAAATTATTTTTAATATTTTTTACCTCAAAATCACTAATTTTCGTTACCAAATATTTTTTTTTCCTACTAAAAGGAGTGATTTTGAGGTAAAAATATAAAAAAAAAAAAACAATTTTTGTGTCTTTTTTACGTTTTTTAAAGGTTTAGTTTTTAGCATTTAGTTTGGGGAGGGGGTTAGGTTTTACTAGGTCATTTTGTTGTGTTGTGAGTGTGAGAAATATTGTGGAGATAACATGTGTCTTCAATCTAAATTAATTTAAAAGGGTAAACAAGTAATTTTCTTATTAATTTAATTAATTGATAACCTTCCATAACCGTCACCCTTTATTTTAGGAATACGAATTAAGAATTAATCTACGAATTTGTGTCATCTCGTTCATCAATTATTAATTCTGAAGATCGCAGAATGAAAATTTATAGAGTGTTATATAGCGATGGATGCAGAATAAATGTTTTTATATAACACTACAAATCTCAATAAAACACTACGAATAACATATAACACCATGTAACCCTTTTATAACTATATATAACACTACAACATTATTCCATTTAGAGTTAATTGCCATTTTCGCCCCTGTGGTTTGGGCACATTTTCCATTTTCGTCCAAAATGAAGGTTTGGTACCATTTTGCCCCCAACGTTTGGCCATTTTTACCATTTTCATCCAAATCGCTAACTGAGTTTGTTTTTTCTGTTAACTTTTAAATAAAACCAGTGTTTTTATAACATTCCTTCTTCATAGAACCAGTGGTTATCTTTCTATAAAACCCAGCAACCATCATCATCAAATTTACAAAAAAAAAACAGGCTCAGATGCAGATTTATAATCATCATCATCTCGCAAAATAAAGAGGCTCAGATGCAGCCACGGCTGCAACCGGAGTTACCATGCCAAGTGGCCAGCCACCATCATCGCTACAAATTTATATATACGCAGAAACAACATCGAAACCCGATTATCATCCAATCGACTCAGATTTATAATCATCATCATCGTCTCGCAAAACCCTCGATTCCCACCTAAATCACCTCTCTCCGGCGAAGCAACATCATCAGCAGACGAAGAACAGGGCAACACCCCCAAATTCGTCTGCCACTGCATCAGCTCCGCCACCTCCACCATCAGCTCCGCCACCTTACAACAACCATCACCCCAACAACCACCATCTCTACCATCACCCCAACAGCCACCACCGCTGCAACAACAACTATCGGCACCACCATTTGCCCACCTCCACCATCGCCCCACCTCCACCATCACCCCAACAACTACCATCACTATCATCGCTCCAACAGCCACCACCGCTGCCACAACAACTATCGGCACCACCATCACCCCACCACCACCATCACCTCCACCATTACCCAAACAACCACCACTACTGCCACAACAACCATTGGCACCACCATCAACGCAGATTAGAAAGAGAGAGATACAGATCTAGAGACCACCAGTTGAAGAATCACGTTACCCAAGATTCAGATCTGTTGCAAGTTATCAAGTGAGCAGCGATTTGATGGTGATGGAGGCGACGGAATCGTCGCCGGAGAGATAGAGATAGAGAGAGAAGGGGAGTCTGATGAATGTTTAGAGAGAGAATGGGGTGGGGGTGGGTGGGGTTGATTTATAATAAGTTTTTTTATTTTTTTTATTTAAAAGTTAACAGAAAAAACAAACTCAGTTAGCGATTTGGATGAAAATGGCAAAAATGGCCAAACATTGGGGGCAAAATGGTACCAAACCTTCATTTTGGACGAAAATGGCAAATGTGCCCAAACCTCGGGGGCGAAAATGGCAATTAACTCTTCCATTTATAAATAAGCAAGTTTTTTGGGCATAACCACTTGTACCTTGTGCTTTGGGAGTTTTTCAAAAAAAAAAAAAAAACTTGATTTTTTACTTTTAACCCAAAGGTTTTTAGCTTTTGTAATTTTAACCCTACATAATTTGTTTTTAACTTTAACCCAAAACTACACTTGATTTTTTACTTTTAACCCAAAGGTATTTAGCTTTTGCAATTTTAACCTTACATAATTTGTTTTTTTTTACTTTAACCCAAAACTTTTCATTATTTCCAATTTAACTTCACAACTTTTTTCACATAAACTACACTTGATTTTTTACTTTTAACCCAAAGGTATTTAGCTTTTGCAATTTTAACCTTACAACTTTTCCACCTATTCGCCTAGTCTCCCATCATCACCAGGTGCCACATAAAATAATGGGGAGGGCAGGAGTCGAACCTGAGTCCCTTAGAACACAAAGTCTCTCCCTAACCACTCCACCACCACCTCATTGGCTCATTTTATTTAAATTACTTTTGTGACTTTACAACGTAACGTGTGAAATATTATTACACTTTTTTATCTATACCTAAACATGTTAATGTCTAAATTACTTTTACGACACATTTGATAAATGTCTTTTTTAATTTATTCATCTGTTTTTTTATAGAAAAATTAAAATAAATAAAAAAACCGAAAAAGCACCCTTCAAGCCCCCTTCCACCCCCTGCTTTTGGGGCTTCAAGCCCTCTGCTGTTGACGTAGCAGCCACATGTCACTCCACGCCCCTCTTCAAGACCCTTTCCATAGGGGTGTTCAGAATTTAATTCGGATTCAAAAAATTGAAATTCGACTCGATTCGAATTCAATTAATAATGTTTGAATTCGAGTTGATTCATATTTGAGTCCGGTAATCGTTTTCGAATTGAATACGAATTTATGATTTTCAATTCAATTCAAATTTTGAAGTCAATTTATATATAATTTTTTAATATATGTATATACACACACAAACATATATATATACATACATGTAATTTCTAAACTTGACAAAAGTATGAACTACATCCATAAGTGATAAGCTTATTTTTTATAACATTACCAAACCTACTGGCAAATAGCTCATACTACTTATTTCTAGATTTTACCTAACTTGAATCGCTACCTGTAATCAACCTTTCTTCTAGATTTTGGTGTTTTGATATATTGATAGTTAATTAATTTTGCAGATTATTATATTTTATGTTGAATATAATTATTTTGTAATAGTTTTAAGAAATGAAAGTAAAATAATTTATTGTTTAGAGTGAATTTAAATTAAAATCGAATTTATTCGAATTCGGTTTAGATTAATTCGAGCTTCAAATACTAATCAACTCGAATACTAATTCGATCAGGTTAAAAAATTGAAATTCGAAAAATTTGATTCGAATAATTCGAAAATTCGTTATTCGATTTGAGAAACACCCCAACTATTCCACTCTGGCTAGTCATATAACTAGGGCTGGCATATCGGGTCGACCCGATCTGTTAAGACACGAACACGATAAGACACGAACACGAAACCTGTAAACACGAACACGACACGAAATCTTATCGTGTCAGATTTTCCAAACACGAACACGAACCTGTTAACAAACAGGTTACACGAAATGACCTGTTAAGACACGAAAATGTTACCAACATATCATATGACCTGTTTAAGCCACAAACACGACCTGTTAAGACCCGAACACGACCTGTTAAGACACGAACATGACCTATCATCCATATTTGAAATTAGCAATTAAGGAACCTGTTTAATGAAAATTTAGTCGCCAAGGGTTCACAAAAGTCATAAAAATGCATAAACACATAAGGTCTTAACAAACTTAAAACGAAATCCATAAAAGTCTAATCATAACATCCAAATAGTTTCAAAATTCAAGTTCCCATGTGCATTTCTTTATCAAGATCTTCAATTCCAAACATTCAAACCTACACAAATAATTACAGTCGTATTAGGCATGGACAATTTGACATAAACTCATTCATATAGTTTTATCAAACAACATTTTAAGAAACATTTGAAGTGGGTACCTTGAGATGTTCTCGGATTTTTAACAAGCAACACTACTTGAAGCATTTGGAGTGGATACCTTAGGATTGTTCACGGAATTTGAAGCATCTGATTCATGGCTAATGTCTAGCGACATTATATCTTCTGTGAGCTCATCTACACTAACTTGGTTCGAACCTACAAAGTACAAACAAATATACATAATAATATTAATAGAATACCATGCAAAAAAACAACTGATCTTTCCTTTCGAGATCTCTTTGCATTGGGTTTTTTAACACCACTATCATTTTTATCATCTACCTCCATAGAGCCAACTTCATCATCTTCCAAATTTATAGAGCTATCATTTTCTAGATCAATTTTGATAGAATCGGAATCCATATCCACCTACAATAGATAAAAAAATAATTAAGTTACACAAAAGTTTATAATAAAATTTAACCAAAAACTATAAAAGTTGAACCAACAACATACCGGTGTTTTGCCCTTCTTTTTCCCCACTTTATTTTGTGAATCGCTCATGATGTTTAATCAGTAACTGTTGAATCAATCATATAACACTTAGTATAACACATATCTATGAAACATACTACGAAACATACTATGAAATATACGAATCACTTAGTATAACACATATCTATGAAACATACTATATAGAAGGATATAATATTACTTTATTGCAGTGGCTTGAGGAGCACCCAAGGTTCCTCAATAATCCTTTGTATATAGCTGGTATTTCATATAAAACACTCACAACCGATTTTGTGAGTGTTACTGATTGCTGAACGATATAAAGTAAACCCAAATAAACAAACATATAAAACCCAAATAATCCTATGAAATATACGAATCACTGATTTTGTGAATCACTGATTTTGTCAATATAAAGTAAACCCAAATAAACAAACATATAAAACACTCACAACCGATGCTGATTGCTGAACGATGCTGCTGAACCGATGCTGCTGATTGCTGAACGATGCTGCTGCTGATTGCTGAACGATGCTGCTGCTGAAGCTGCTGAACCGATGAACCGATGAAGCTGCTGAACGATGAACCGATGAAGCTGCTGAACCGATGAACGATGCTGCTGCTGAACCGATGAACCGATGAAGCTGCTGATTGCTGAACCGATGCTGCTGCTGAAGCTGCTGAAGCTGCTGAATACCTGATGAACGTGACGGCTGCTGGATCTGGAGGACTGCAGAGTTTCTACTTTCTTTTAGGGTTCACTAGTTTGGACTTGGAGCGTGAAATGTTAAAATAATTTCAAAATTAGGACACCCACCCACCCCGCTTATTGAAAATTGAAATATACCTTATATTTTTTTTTAATTAAAATTCTTAGCATGTAATTAACGGGTCTTAACAGGTTAACGGGTTTTAACCTGTTAAGACACGAAATTTAAACAGGTCTTATCGTGTCGACCTGTTTAGACACGAAACCCGTTAAGGCCAAACCCGAAACCTGTTAACTTCGTGTAGGTTCGTGTCGTGTTTTCGTGTTCGTGTCAGAATTGCCAGCCCTACATATAACACAACTTGGAATAGCTAAGCTACCTTTGATAGTTGTATGTTAGTATTCATATGCATGTTGGCCACCTTCCACAAGTTGTCGTCTTTTTCCCCTATTTTATTTCTTTTTTTTTTTTTTTCTATCACGCTCAGTTTTGAGAAGTCAGATGATTCTCGCCTAAGATATTTTTTCTTATTAAATTTTAGTTTGTTTAATAGGGATTGTCAAGATACCACTTACTAGGTAGTTGGTTCTGGGCAGCCAGAGGCATGGCTGTGAGGTACGCCCCGGATCGGAACCCATTGGGTTTCTCCACGAAGGGGCAATAATACCGACATACGGGACCTCTCCGTCCCCATGGGAAACCATACGCCGATTGCCATTTAGCAGACGTTGCACCACCACAAGAGCCAAGACTATCTTGTATAATGTACGGTGGGACCAGGGGCGGACCTAGGTAGAGGGTTGGGTAATTGGGCGCACCCATTGAAAAAAAACTATTGTATCTAATAGAGGAAAATCTCGATTGCACCCGTTGAAAATTTAGTTAAACCCATCTCTGGGTTGAATGAAAACCTGCGTTATCTAAGATTCAAACTTGTGACTAGTTTGTTATATTTATTGTCTTTATCACTCCACCACCGAGTATAGTAAGGGTTTTATTAAATTTTAGTGACAGTTCAGAAATAGACCCTCTTTATACGGTCGTTGGCTATAGAGTTTTGTCCTATTTAATATTCTATTTTAGATTCAGAAGGAAAACGGCCCCATGTTATCTCAATACCCCACTAGAAAAGGAATATCACTATTGCTGAATAAAAGCTGCTAATGACGCATCTTGTGGAATTTTTTCTACTTGTCCGGTTTTTCCAATGCTCGGATGTAACCAACATTTCAGTTCGGGTGTGTTAGGGTGTGGGGAGTGGTTAAACACTTGAGAGTGGCAAACTAAAAAATCAACCAATGAGAGTGTGTCACGTCAATCAGTGAAAAGTGTTTAAACTTTGGTGAAAAGTGTTGGCAATGGTTTAGACATTTGGTGAAGTGGTAAACTTAAAAAAAAAAAAAGGCGTGATTGGTTGAGAGATGGAATGGACCCCACCCACACACCCCTCTCTCTCTCCTTCCTCCCCTCACCGCGTCGGCTTCCCCTCCCCGATTCATGCTTTCGTCGGCGACGACAAAACCTCGGCGGCGGTGTTTGCCGCTCGGCAAACCTTTTTGCCGACGTTTGCCGCATCCCGCTCTGCACACCCTTAGGTCACATAAATAATGATAACTTGTTGTTTGAAAATGAATTGATTTCTTTTATATATAAGGTCAAACAAATTACACCAAGATAGCCGGTAAGCGGGCAACAAGCTGCGCCGCTACCCCCTTTTGAATAGCGAAACCTAACCTAGTAAAAACGAAACCCCGATCTCTAGGAGACGAAATGTTGCTGTGAACAACCCGTTGGACCCGTTCAAGAAATCGGATGGCTTCTGGGGCCAGCGAGCCAAAGGTATCAAAGGCAAAAGGGATAAAGGAATGTCGATTATCCTCGCAGGCTTTTGTTGTAATTGATAAATATGAGCAACAATATGTTTGTTATCGAGGTAACATTAATGGCCACAAAAAGGTAATACAGTGTTCAATAATCATTTGCTTTACACATTTCGTCAAGGGTATACGGGGCACCATGCGGGGAGTGGGGCGGTGACCCAAGTCCCCGAGCGGGAACACCGCCGCCATCCCCGCGGTGAGGCAAATCGGGGAGGGGGATCGGGGAGGGTTCACCGCTGAAGGATTGCGAGGATCGAGATTGAGACGTTGGGCAACAGTCGAAATTTAAAAAAAAAAATTCAATTTTAACCAATATATATAACTAACTTAATCTAATTTTTTACCACACCCATTCTCAAACTCACTCTAAAAATCTATCAAATACAACACAAAGCCAAACCGAGCAATGGAGAACCAACCCCACGAAGCCAAGAAAAAATCTAAGGGACGCGGCTCGCAACCGTCTCGTGGTGGTTCGAGCGGTGCAAGTGCACAACCACAACCCCCTTTCGGATATACTTCAAAACCCCCGTTTTTTTTTCCAACAACCTTCACACCCCTCTTTTTACAACACCCAACCACCAAACCTTCAACCCACTTTCGGCTATTTTCAAAATTTGTTATCAATGGATCCTCCTCAATCCCTCGCCTTCGACCCGTATGGTTTTCGTTCCCCACAAGTTCCATCTACACGAGGAAATGTTGAACGTCCTCTACCTATTTACGACGACGAGGACGAGGAAGTAGTGCCCGAAACTCAAAATTTGGGAGACTATGAAGATGACACCGGCGACGATGAATATAATGTGGATGAAGACGCCGGCAACGAAGAAGATGACGCTCGGGATAAAAAGGGAAAAATGGAGAGCCAAAAATGGACAAAGGTCCAAGAAGAGGCGTTGGCGAAGGCGTGGGTACATTGCTCTACCAACAAAAAGAAGGGCAATCAACAAAACCGCGATAGTTTTTGGCGTAAGATTTTAGATCATTATAACGCCACCGTTGGTGGAAGTAACCGGACCGTGCATCAAGTACGGTCTAAATGGGGCCCGATGATGACGAAAATAAACTTTTTCAACGGCCTATACCAACAAGCGGTAAAAATTATATTTTTTAACGTTGTATATTTTTTAATTTTGTAACGCCACAAAGAACACAACGGCGAGACAAGCGTCAAGCGACATCGTCCGAGGGCTCGGCCGAGTTGGCGGCACAATTCAAAGAGTACACCGCCATGAAAGAA
This sequence comes from Helianthus tuberosus, assembly GCA_030545235.1. NCBI lineage: Eukaryota > Viridiplantae > Streptophyta > Magnoliopsida > Asterales > Asteraceae > Helianthus > Helianthus tuberosus. The sequence continues at coordinate 14,947 of JARYGA010005429.1, forward strand.
GCGAAGCACGCGATGGAATTGGAGGCGATTGAATTGAGGAAGAAAAGAGAGTCGGAGGCTCGCGAGCTCATAACGGAACAACGCGAGACGATGAGAAACTACGCGTACGATCGAGATATGAAAACATTCCTCAAGCCGCACGACGATGCTCCGCCGGAAATGTTGCCGTTCATCCTCGCCCGAAAGCGCGACATCGTTAACAAGTACGGGTGGCCGTGCAATTTCTAAAATTTTTATTTTCTAGTTTGAATGTAATTTTTATTTTCTAGTTTGAATGTAATTTTTATTTTCTACTTTGAAATATCTTTTGTTAAATTTTATTTAATTTTTATTAATATTTTTTTAATTTATAAACATGCATAATTACAACAAATAAAAAAAACAAAAAATAAATAAAAAAGCAAGTCCCCTAAGAGAGGAGTGCCGCCATCAAATTGAGGGTGTGAGGGGAGTTTAAGAGGGGAGTTGACGTGGCATAACCTGATTGGGTGTGCGTAAGAGAGGGGACTCCCCTAAGACTGAAGGGAGTGGGGCGTTCTCCCCCTCCAAGCCGCCTAAGGCCGCCCCGCACACCACCCCCATAGGCGTTCCATGGGGCGTCCCCCCTTTGGGCGTTCTCTTCACGTCGCCTGGCTTCCTCACACATTGACCAATTATTGTTTTTTTTTAACCAAATCACCTATATATATATACATCCACCATACAAAGTTGCCACGTGTCGCAAGACGCCCTACCCAGCAAAGTTGCCCCACTCCCCCTTTTTTGCTCAAAATCCTCTAATCTGACGTGGCGCCACGTGTCGCAAGACGCCCTCTCAAAAGGATGCCCCACTCCCTTTAATCTAAGAGGGGAGTGCCCCTCTCACCCTAAGAAAAAATGTATCAACTGATTTTGTGTAAGTAATTAACTTCAAAAATATCAGGGATTGACATTCAAAAATCTTAAAGAGTGGATCAGAAAACCATATATATTAGGGATGAGCTCGGTACCAGTTCGGTACCGAAAGTACCGGTACCGAAAAACGTTGAAAAGTGGTACCGGTACCGGTACCGAATATACCGGTTCGGTACCGGTACCGGTACTTTACTAGTGTTTTACCCAAAAATACCGGTACCGAAAAACGAGTAAAATAGGAACCGGTACCGGTACCGAATATACCCGGTACCAGTTCGGTTCGGTACGGTACCGGTTCGGTACCGGTACCAGGTACTTAATGCTCATCCCTAATATATATTACATATAAAAATAACTAATAATAAAAAATCTTAAGAGTGGATCAGAAAACCATATATATTACAAAATTTATAACTGGACGTCAAGAAAAATATTTAAACACAATAAAGTAAAAAAAAAAGTTAATAAACGCTCCAAAAGTCGAGGCGTGCCAAGTATGCTTTATTTAAAACTAGACACGCGTGTCTTTACTATATTTTACATATCCATCCATTTATTATGTAAACCTTTCATATCCCTTTTAACTGTTTTTACATATAAACCTCTTAATTTGACAAGAACTACATGAGGCGCACCTTTTTGCTCAATCTTGACGATTCATCCACAATAGGAAAAATTGGAAGATATTGGAAAAAAAAAAAAATAAGGCCTCCTGAATCGTTTTTTACATGTAAGTATATACGTGAATTAGTGGTTACAGTTGCTTAGGGTATATGTGATGTACAATTTTTTTTATTACTTGGTATGTAGATTGATAGCAATGGAAGGGCAAGAGAAATTATTTTTTAAGGTAAAGACGAGGATTCCATTGGAACTGGATTTCCTAGCCATTTGGGAGCTGGATTCTTAAATCTTGAATATGGATACCTTTGTGAGATCATGGGTCACAGTGGGCCACACAGGTGTTCAATTGTCTGTGAATTTGTATATATATTGAACGAACATCAGGTATTATCGGAACCGGTATTGGTGGGCCATATTTGTTGATCAATGTTTACCTTTGATAATGTTAACCCATACTAAAAGTTTATGTCTGGATTGACCTCTGTGATATCTATATACTCATAATTAATGTAACTTTAATTTTTTTAACCCGTGAAGTTCATGAGTGATAACTTTATTCGTCACATATTATTCATTTTAGAAAAAATAATAAACAGCTGTGTTTAATAAAATTTAAATATCCAACCCGTGAGTATTCACGGGTTATAACATAATATATTACATATAAAAATAACTAATAAACTACGTGTCCGTTTACCGCACACCTTTGTTGGTTATAGCGTTTTGTCCTATTTTATGTGCAGAAGAAAAAGGGAAAATTACGAAAATGTTGGTTGACCAAGAGTGTTTTCAATTTTGTCACTCTCCTGCGTCCTTGGAAGGACCACTGAGCATGGGATGAGTCGGCGTATCATGTTGAAGAGTCCATGTATCACGCTCCTTCGGAAGAGTCCACCGACGCTTCGAAAGAGTCACCGATGCTTCGGAAGAGTCCACCGACGCTTCGGAAGAGTCACCGACTCATCCCATATAACATGCGGGACACGTGTCGGACACGTGTCAGCTTCTAGGGACATGGACGCATCAACATAACATGCGGACTCTTCCGAAGCTCAGTGGTCCTTCCAAGGACGCAGGAGAGTGACAAAATTGAAAACCCTCTTGGTCAACCAACAATTTCGTAATTTTCCCGAAGAAAAACGGCCATATGTTACAAAAGGAAAGTCAATATAGTTGAATAAAAGCTGCTAATCAATATGACACACCTTCTGGATTTTTTTTCCACTTATCCGGTTTTTTGAGTTGAGTCACATAAATAATAATAATAATAATAATTTGTTACGGTTGATAAATATATGAGCAACAATGATGTCATCAAGGTAAGATTAATGATCATAAAAAGAGTAAAGTGTCATTTTGCTCTCTGAGGTTTGATCACTTTTACTACTTTAGTCTAAATTTGAAACATTTTGCATCTGGGTCCCTACGGTTTCACTTTTATTGCCATTGCCGTCCAAAAATAAAATCAGGTCATATTTTTCAAATTAAATCCTGATATTTTGTCTTTTTCCTCAGTGGCAAAATGATCATTTCTTTTTTATTTTATTTAAAGAAAATAAATAACCCCCACTTCTTCTTCTACCTCTCTCTCTGGATCTCTTCTGCATAACAACCACCATCTATCACCAACTCCACCACCATCAATCTCCACAACCACCATCCATCACCACCTCCACCACCATCAATCTTCACTAGAAAAGCCTATACAAATTGAAGATAGAAAGATTAAGAATCTCAAGCACAAGAGATTAGTTCTAGTCAAAGTAAAATGGGATTCAAAAAGAGGACCAGAATACACATGGGAACTAGAATCGAAGATGTAACGAGAATATCCACTGAATCTCGAGAACAAGATTTAAAACAAGGTAGGAAGGATGTAACAACTCCCAAAACACCTTATAAGGACCCCTGATCGAAACCACAGACTTGTACAACGCGAACTAGTACGAAAAAACAAAGAAACTAGTAACTGGACTCTCAGGAGGCACGCAGGGAGGGGGTACCCCTAAACCTTCCGCGACACGGGGGGGAGTACCAGGACACGTGTTACCCGAGCATGACGTGTGACAAGGCTATACGTGCAATGAAACCTGTCTAGGCAAAATAGGAAGCCCAGGTGACATGCGGGGGTGTCCCCGGTTCCTGTCACGACGCGCGGGAGGGTCCAAATGGACGTATAAATGCAACGGCTTGGGACTAAAGTTTCTGCACAAAATCGAATTCATTTCGTAAACTTCTACTTTTGTTCTGCTCGTTCTTTGCACAATATACTACCCCTAATCTCGTAACTCTGCCTCGTTGTAAGTGTTTTAACCCTGATCACTGATCCGATACCATGTCTGATCGATCCGAAACCCAACAACGGATCCAAAGTGCTACCTGAACAAGGCTATACTTTGTTAACTACGTTGGGGTTTTGATTTCGTGATGTATCATTAAAGTTTGAGTTGGGTTGATGCACAGACAAGTGTTGCATTGTATTTTAATTAGAAACTCAGGATTAGCACCAGGAAGCTATAATATAAAACCCTAAATCTACAAGGTGAGTCATTCTTCTTTTTCTCACAACATTGTGAGTCATTCTTTCTTTTTACCAAATAGATTTCAAAACCCTAAATGTTTTTCAGTTATACTTACAGTGATTAAGTTTTTGTATTGTGGAAATTGCTGCCGGTATGTGGGGTTTTGTATACACTACTTGATAATCTTCACTATTGGACGAAAGTTAGCCAATGAGTGATATGACCATTGTCACATCAGAACTGCCACCGTCTGACAAATACTGATTGAGTATTTAATAGATATAAACAATGTAATCACCCTTGATACTGCAAAATATAAAAATGTGTCTTTTTATACAAGTGAATGAACTCACCAGTATTTTTCGCAGATAAAATGTTTTCAAACGCGTTTTAGGTAACTTACTGTGAAGATAATAGAAGCCCGCTATGAAGCACTGAAGGTTTAAATAAAGTGGCTATAATTACCTGAATAAAAAGAAGAAATTTATGTTTTATCAATTAGGATTTATCCCAATGAAAACAATTGATTATATTATGGGTTTTATCCCATTTGTTTAATATTAAACTTTGGTGTCTTTCAAACTCTGAAATATTTCTTAACTACGATCCTGATGATATTTTTCGCTTCAAATTTAATAAACACCGATACCATCTGTAACTGGTTCACGGCTCCCGCCCAGGGTGTGGTCGGTGGCTGTGACAATATGGTCACTACAAGTTCGTGGTCATGCCTTTTGGTTTGACCAACGCACCTGCGGTCTTCATGGACTTAATGAACTGTGTGTGTAAACCCTACTTGGACCATTTTGTGATTGTATTCATCAACAACATTCTTATCTATTCAAAAACTCAAGCTGAACACGAACGTCATCTACAATTGATGTCACACCCCCAAAATACCACATGCGGAATCCACCGCGAGGCGTGTCAAGTACCAGGATCCAGCCACTAATCACATTGAACTAATAGTAATATAATAAATTCAAAATCCCATTCAACGTGAAAAGTGTAATTCAAAACATCTGATTTAAAACAATATACGTTCAGCGAAAGCATAAATCATCGTTTAATCAATTCAACATCGTTTTGTAAAGAAAACATAAGTAAACATCAAATTTCTTCGCGAATAACACGACCCATGACGACACCGACTTCCCAGACTGCAAGTTCCAATTCGATGCATCCAACGACCTGCAAGCATGCAGAAAAAGTGTATCAGTATAAAGCTAGTGAGTTCACAGTTTTGTTTAACGCAAAGTTGGTAAATGTTTAGTATAAAGTCATGCCAAACTCGATACCGAAGTGACGTTATGTTTGTTTGCCCTCATCAATGCCTATCAACATTGGCCATGTGTTTAAGGTCATTAGTTCACGCCCGTCCTCCCCGTTACAGTGTGAGGTTTGTCAAGCCTAATAGCGCTATCAACAAATACCTCGTTGCCTCCCCGGTAACTAGCTCGGTAGTAAGTAGGGAGTTTCGTGATAGAGTTAAGTTTAGTAACTAACATCGAAATTAAACCACAACATTTATAAAAAGTATTCCTCCAAGGAATAATAGTTTGTTTGTTTGTCCCCCCGGGACGCATTCTTGTGAAAGAGTAGTGAACTCACCTTAGTTTTCTCGGTATGATAATGTACTTCTAGCGTATATAATTGTTAGGTCTGTTACACGCGACCTAATGTATAATAAATGTAAGTATGTAGATAGGGTTATGCAATACCCTAATTGTCCAAACAACAGTTGTTTATCTTGTTTATTGATTACAAATTACCAAGTTAGCATACAGTACATAAAGTAACGCACAGTTGAATTTCTAAACGATACTCTCTAGAAAAGGAGTCTCGAGGATGTAGATACCCTATTGCTAACATAGCCAAAGGAAAACTTTCCAGGGAACCCAAGGCGTTCTCCTCATCTCTATATGCTAAAGAAATTCATAACAACACAGAACAAGCCTTAAAGTCAAAGAACTAGAAAGATGCAATGGAAGAAGAGATAAGAGACTTGAGAAAAAAAAACAACATTTGGGAAAAATGTGTCTTGCCATCAAGGAAGAAAACAGTTGGATGTCGTTGGGTCTATACAATTAAGTACAAACCCGACGGTACAATAGAAAGATATAAAGCTAGGTTGGTAGCTAAAGGCTACATTCAAACATATGGGACTGATTACTCGGAAACTTTTTCTCCTATTGCAAAGATTAATACAATCAGAGGTCTTTTTTTCCATAGAAGCAAATAAAGATTGGCCACTTCACTTGTTGGATGTAAAAAATGTTTTTCTACACAGAGTGCTTAAAGAAGAAGTTTATATGGAAGCTCCACATGGGTTCATAGATAACTTTGGTGAAAGGGAAGTATGCCTTCTAAAAAAATCCCTTTTGTGGCTTGAAGCAGTCTCCTAGAGCATGGTTTGGCAGGTTCACCTTAGCCATGAAGAACTATGGATTTAAGCAAAGTAACTCTGATCAAACATTGTTTCTTAAAAAGAGAAACAACCTCATAACCTGTCTAGTAATCTATGTCGATGACATGATTATTACAGGTAATGATCATGAAGAAATAGCCAAATTAAAGAAGAACTTGTTTACAGAGTTTGAAATGAAAGACCTAGGGAGACTCAAATACTTTCTTGGAATTGAAGTTCTAAGATCGAAACAGGGAATTTTCATGTGTCAAAATGTAACACCTCGTAAAAATCACGTCCAATGATGTGTTGACACGTGTACAAAACCCTAATAAAGTCAAACGTTGACTATGAAGGACTAATTTTGCGAAAAATCAAAAACTTTGATTATGGAAGGACTGGAAGTGTTATCATGCTTAAAATAAGTCTCTGAATAACCTCTTACAATATTCATATTCACAAATGAGCCACTTGTTGATCGAGAGTATCCGTTTGCGTAATAGTTTGAAAGTTTACGCAACGAAGGGTTAAAAGCGTCAACATATTAATTCTTACCTCTGAGTGACCTTTTAACAAACCCGAAGTATCGTGATGTTTAATAATACACGCGAAAAACACTCCGGAACAGTGACATGGGCTTATCGTACCTTAAATAACCTTTACATAACCTAGGAATAAGTTTGGAGGGTTTGGTGTGTTGAAATCAAGTTTATTAGATCGCAGGGACTATTTGCGTCAAACTGCAAAAGTATACCGAATCGAATGGTAGCGAACATTCTGGAACTTGACCATAAGTTAAACATACCATAAATATCCTTTACATAGCTTAGAAATAGGCTTTGAGGGGTTCGGTGTGCAAAAATAAACTTTTGAGTCAAATAGTGACTAAAAGCGTCAAAAGTGCATAAGTTTGCATTTTCGCGCATATCTTACGTTATGAATATATCCGGACATCCAAAAATTTATGTGATCATTAAAATATTTTATTTTAGTGATTGGCATGATAAAATTCCATTCGTCATGAAATTTAGATCGTTTTTCGCGTCCGCTCGTGTTTCGTCTTAATTAACCAAACAACGCAACCGTACGGCCAAACGAACCGACATCCGAGATGTTTTTGAGCATGTTTCATGTTCTCTATACTTTAACTTCATTTTAGAGCCTTGAAATGAGGTTAACGGGCCTTAAACATGTCAAAAATGGCATTAATCATGTGCAGGGACCAAAGCTGTCACTTCTGAAACTGTTGCTGAGTTCCCAGGTGGTCGCGGGCCTCGTAAGAAGTAGGCTCAGCCTACGCGGGGCGCGAGAGCCCATCAGATCAGCCAAAAATCAGTTTTTCAAATCAGCTGCTGGTTTATAGTTTTGGACATGGTTTTCTTCATTCTATGGGCTTGTTTTGGGCACCCATAGTATTGAAATTCAGTGGGTAACACATGTAGGGTCTTGATCAAAGCATGGGTTACGAGAAACGATCCTAATGGTTCTTGAAATCGTATAAATACCCACTTGATTTGCTCTCATTTCACACACTTGATCTGAATTGCTCTAAGTTGAAGCCTTATGCTTCATACCTGAGTATTCTAGATCAAATTCTTCCTTGCCTAGATCCCTTGTAAGTACCCTCTTATGGCTAGTTATTTTTATTTTATTTGGCTTAGAAAGCCGAAAAGTCAAGCGTTGCGATAAACGCTCTGACTTTTTAAGGGTCAAGCCATTGCTTGCAACGAACATGGCTACGTAATCGTAATTAGGTAGGTATTAAACCCTCAAAAGGGCACCTCCTAATTTCCACGTTTGCTTAAGTTAATTGTCGGGTCAAAGTAATTGAAATAAAAGTCAAACGAGTCGGTTTTTAAATAAAATTCATAACTAATGATGTAAACGCAATAAAATCAGTTTTGTCACTCTAATAACTTGGTAAATATTAATTGAACATGTCTAGGCATGTTCAACCCGACAATTCTGAGTTTAGGCTCGGTTCGCAACCGAAAGTCGCAAAAGTTGACTTTTGCTTTGACTTTCAGTTCTGACCCGATTTAGCTTGGTTTAGTTATGCCTTAGGGTTCCTTTAGAACCACATTATGTTTTTGTATAACCCTCTGAGGTTATACAACATGGTTCCTTAGAAATCCTAGTTCATTGCATGTTTCCGTTAAATGCTTAAAAGTTGACCATTATGCCCTTTTGATATTAAAACTAGATTTTTCAAAATGTGAGAGGACAAAAACCTTTATTACTAATTTATAATCATGTCCTAAAAATTTGACATCAGTTCGTGGTCGAAAATAGAAGTTATGCGCAATATCGTAAAATGAAAGCTTTATATTAATTAAATGACATTTTTGGCATAAATCATATTTAAACCCAACTTTTGACACCAAACTTGCCACCTACTGTTAAGATATAATATTTAGGGATTTTTGGAAACTTTTGTTGAATTTTAAACAGATCATAACATAAGGTTCTTGTATAGACTCGGTAATTGACGGTAATGTCCTTTTGCCAATAAAATGAGTTTTACACATCCTTTACATATCAAACCTTTTTCTACTGATTTTATACATTAAATAAGTTATTCTAAACAGTAGAGGCTGATCAAAATCTCAGATTTCCTTAATCAACCCGAATACCGTCAAATACCGACTTTTATGCGATTTAGGCGCATAGTATGGTTTAAAACCATATTCGGCACCTAAGACTTGTTACCTACTGATGCTATGAATAAATTTTTATACTTTAACAGTAGGTTTAAGTCTTGAACTCAGATTTCCAAATTTGACCCTTAAAACATATGTGAAATGACCAAAATGCCCCTACGGTGCATAGTTTGGTCATAAATGATAAAATTCACATATGTATGATATCTTACTGATGTAACTTGCTAAATTTAATATTTTTACTAATTATTTTAGGCCAGAACTTCAGATTTCTATTTAACCTCTTTTATAAACTCTAAAATGACCAAAATACCCCTTCGGGGCATAAATTGATTTTTAATTCGTTTTGGGCATAATGGAAGATATCCTACTGATATCATAACATATTTTAAGCATATTAACTTGTGGAACCTGTACATGACTCTTTTGATTACCCGTTATGCATATTCACGTTCGGTACGGTTTATGTAACTAGTTTGCATAAATTAACCGAAACGGGACAAACCTTATCATTTTCACTTCAAAATCCAGAATGTGTTTAGTTTACCCATATTATACAAGTCTTCATACATGTCGGGTCTAAATCACATTCTAATCCGGTCTTCGCTTAATCTTGCGTTTTGAACCATAAACCTTTCCTTAAAATTAATCGGTCTAAGTTACAACTTAAATAAGACCCGTTAGGAATCTAATAGGTTAATAAAACCTTCGTTCCAGATTGAGAGCCCCGGTAGAAGTACTTGCACTTGCTGATTAGAATATACGACTGAGTATAAATTACATTTTTAAGCTCAGGTAAATACTTTTAACTTATTTTCCCTTATACGGGCTTGGGATACGGTAAATTATTACCACTTGGTCGGGTGTAGAAACCTTTTAATCAGAGATGGTTAAATTGCATAATCCCGTTTTAATCACTATTGCTTGATAACATATAACATTGGGGGTTAATAACCGTGTCCTGGATATCCTTGGCTCATTTAAAAAGCGTAAATGGCCACAACTTAAGCACGGGGTGTAGGCATACACCTGTCTGTTGCGTATGTAAAAGATATACTCACTCGTGAGGAAACTTCTTATGAGTTTATATTTGTGGTGTGTCGATTAAACTTGTTCGGTTTATCTAACACCGGCCCTAAATGTTGGACAAACATGTAATTCTGATACAAGATTGTTATTAACATAATTGTCCCAAGTTATAAAAGAATATTTGTGCCTTGTACATTTAAATCAATTTTATAAACACTTTTCAAAAAGAGCAGTTAATTGTATTTACCAGTGTAAACTGACGTATTTTCCAAAAAGACAAAGTGACAGGTACTGTATGTAAATTGGCTGGGAGCTCGGGGCGTTAATAAGGAATCTTGCAAGTTCTAAGCGTCTAAAGTCTGTTGAATAATGTTTATATTTATGTTTTAAGGTCCGCATGTGGATCCATATACAACCGTTGTGTAATATTTTATTATACTTTCGAATCGGTTTGTATTATTATTACTTTAGACTTCCGCTGTGCATTGAACTGTGATTATTTGACTATGATGATATCAACTACATCACGATACTCCCCACCGGGCCCACCGGTAATACGTGGAAATATCGGGGTGTGACACAAAAGAAGTATGTTCTTGATTTACTAGCAGAAGTTGGAATGATCAATTGCAAACCATCAAATACTCCTATGATTGTGAACCAAAAGATCTATATGGAGGAAAAAGCAGAGTTCGTTGACAAAGAAAGATACCAACGAATGGTAGGAAAACTGATATACCTCTCACACACTCGACCTGATATAGCATATGTTGTAGGAGTGGTGAGTTAATTTATGCATCAGCCCCAAAGTGCTCATATGGATGCAGTTTTAAGAATTCTAAGATATCTCAAAGGAGCGGCTGGTCATGAAGTCTTGTTCAAACCTAATGGGCATCTAGAAACTCATTTATACACTGATGCAGACAAATCAAGAGATAAAGGCAATCGAAGGTCAACATCAGGATACTTTACCTTGGTTAGTGGAAATCTCGTGACTTGGCAAGGCAAAAAACAAAAGGTAGTGGCTCTTTCAAGTGCTGAAGCTGAATTCAGAGGGATAGCAAGGGGTTAACCGAAGAACTATGGGTGCGAAAACTCTTAACTAAAATAGGATATCCACCATAAGAAACTAGAAAGATTATAGGTGATAATCAAGCAACCATCCAAATTTCAGAAAACCCAGTACAACACGATCGAACAAAGCACATAGAGGTAGATCGACACTTCATCAAAGAGAAGCTAGAAGAAAAGATCATTACCCTACCCTTTGTGCGATCAGAAAACCAACTTGCTGATATTTTAACAAAGTCAGATAACAAAAGAATCCTACACAAGTGTCTGGACAAGTTGAATTTTGGAGATCCCACTATTTAACTTGAGGGGGCATGTTGAAATAAACTGTCACACCCCAACCAATGGCGGAATCATCGGAGTGGGACTAGTTCGAGATTGCAAGAGACTTCATAACACTATTTGTGACGATATTTAATTCAAACCGATTTCATTTCATAATCAAATTGTCAAAACATTACTAGGAAATTCAAATAACAGCATTGTTCAAAACATAAACATAGCAAAATTGATACAACACTTTAAACCTAAACGTCTAAGTGAGTATCTATGCATCTTTGCTAATCCATTTCATAGCATCATTAATCCTTAATCTGTAACATGTTTAAAATACAATTCAATGCAAAAGCAAAAGCGAGTATACAAGTTTAAGAATAAGTATAAAAGTTTAAAACGAATCCACATGGCAACTTAGTTTATACAAGATCAACATAACATGGCATGCAATATTGCTAGTCAACCCTCTGTTTACGCAAAATGATATAATTCAACATGACCACTAGTCTACGGGCGGTGTGTTACTCCTATAGCGCTATACATGTTAAATGGAGGCTCGTATAAAGCTAATGACTATAGTATATCACATAAGTATGGTCCACGTGTAAGCATCAAGTATAACAACATAGTATTCATGTATAAGGATTATTTTGGTGCATTGCATAAAGAATAAGTTTAAGTGTGGTTTTATAAATTAACATGTTACACCCCAAAAGTGGTAAACATAAAAAGGGGGTTGCGAGTATACTCACGGTTTTGCAAGTCTTCACTTGTGAATCCGCGAGTTAGTTGTTGTTGGAGGTAGGAAAACCAAGTCCTTCTACACGAAGAAATGAAGTGTATGAGTATTTGGGAATACGGAAGATTAAAGATTTAGGAATTTAAACAATAAGAACTTAAACATATGAAAATAACCATCCTTAACATATGATGTTTGGATGATAAAGTTACTACTTGACAATGTCCATTTGTTCATCATCAATGGTTCGGTTTGTTAAGTATATTACATATATTATATACATATTATTATGTCCAATATTTCAAGCATGAGATAGAAGATTAAGATCTTCATTTAGGTACCTCTAAGTATCATGGAGGTAGGAAGAACAAGCTTCCATTTAGGTACCTCTAAGTGTTCACCACTACACTTGATGTAAGAACATTCAAGGAGGGTCATGAACTACAAGTAATACAAGAATATTAAACACTAATCTAAGAGAAATCATCAAGTAATGTGGGGATTTTATGTAGGATAACCCAAGTTAATCCTTAATCACACCTTTATCAAGTTTGGAGCTTGAACATTACTTGTGGGTTAAAAACCCTAAACAAAACAAAATGTATGTGAGGTTTAACCTCTGATTTCGAATGTCTCGGCCTTTTTTTAAGCCCAACTAACCATACAAGTGCTTATGCGCATAAGGACGTGGGTTTGAGATGAGTTAGACTCAAGTTAAACAAGTTTAGTAAAGATTAGATGAAATCAGGAATGAACAGTGAACTTTGGAGCCATTTTGACGAAGTTCCAGGGACTGGTTTCCTATGAAACACCCATGGAATCAAAGCTAAGGTCAATCCAAGTGTTCTGGAAAAAGAATGAGGTAAAACGGACAAGAAACGAAGAAGTTATGCTCACTTTAGTGAAGCTTGAAGAATCTGCTCGAACACTGAATTGCAGCTGCGTTTTTGAGAGTTTGAGAGTGATTTGGATGAGTTTGTAAAGTGATTAGGGCTTAGATTAGTGTGGTATTTATAGGGGAAGAGTTGTGGTTAGTGATTGTGAGTTATTAATGCAAGAAACACAACAAAACAACTCAACAAACACAAATTTTCGCCCAATCCCGAAGCTGGGAAGGGGCTGTGTGTGGATTGCACTGGCTCATGGGGCACGAAGCCAAGTGCTTGGCCCTTCGCGGCCGGTGACAAGGAGGTGGCTGCGAAACAAGTTTCCATTATTGTCACACCCCGATATTTCCACTTATTACCGGTGGGCCCGGTGGGGGTATCGTGACGTAGTTGATATCGTTATAATCAAACAACACAATATTTAAATGCACAGCGGAAGCAAAAGATAGATTTATATTAACCGAATAAATTGTAATATTAAGTATCACAAAATATTCGAAACAGATCCACAGGTGGATCAAATAGAAAGAAACATTGTTCAACAGACTGAAATGCATCCAAGCTTGCGAGACTCTTATTGATGCTAAGGAGAAAGCCAGCCTATTTCGAGTAGTACCTGCACTTAATCTTTTTGGGAAAATACGTCA
>JARYGA010005430.1:0-47274 GCA_030545235.1 Helianthus tuberosus
TAGAGAAGTTAGATTTGGATTTTGACACAGGTTACCAAAATCCATTTAAACTTTTAAGCTGCGTGTTTAAAGATGGTTAGAATGCATAATGTAAGTGGGACTGTGAATAAACCGCCACAACTTATGAAAGTCTCGCAATATGCTGTTTGGAAGAAGGAATTTGAAACGTTTGTTCAAAGTGAAGATGCGAGAATGTAGAGTTGTATGATTGATGGATACATTTGTGACACCTGTGCCTCTGCGACCACCAAAAAAATACCAAACCAATGAAATATTGTATTTCATACTTGGGATTTGTATAAATATGTGTATCTTTTGCACATATCAATTCTTGTTCGATTTCAAGCTTTAAATATCTTTCTGGAAGGTTATATGCGCACTGATGCTTAAATATAACCAGTTTAATGCAACGAACACTCCAGAATAGTGAAATAGGCTTAACATACCTTAAATAACCTTTACATAACTTAGAAATAAGTTTTGGAGGGTTTGGTGTGGCGAAATCAAGTTTATTCGCTTACAGGGACTAATTTCGACAAACCGTGAAAGTATGTCGATTTGTACTGTAACGAACATTCCAGAACATGACCATAAGTTAAAAATGCCCTAAATATCCTTTAGATAGCCTAGAAATAGGCTTTGAGGGGTTCGGTGTGCTAAAATAAACTTTTTGGTCATTCAGGGACTAAGAGCGTCAAAAAGTGCATAAGTTTGCATTTTCGCGCATATCTTACGTTCTGAAAACATCCGGACAACCAAAACTTTATGTAATCATTAAAATATTTTATTTTAGTGATTGGCATGATAAAATTCCATTCGTCGCGTAATTTGGATCGTTTTTCGCATTCGTTCGTGTTTCGTCGTAATTAACCGAACAACGCAACCGTACGACCAAACGAACCAACATCCGAGATATTTTTGAGCATGTTTCATGTTCCCTATACTTTAACTTCATTTTAGAGCCTTGAAATGGGATTAACAGGGCTTAAACGTGTCAAAAATGCATCAAAAACCATGTTTTGCACATTCAAGGACCAAAATTGACAATCTGCCATAGTTATCTTAGGAAGGGACCAAAATAAAAAATCTAAATTCCAACTTGTTCCAGCTGTTCCCCTCATTTTCACATGGTTTTAATGAAACTAGGGGCTCCCATGGTTTCACAAAACCATGGGCACATGTGTACGGATGAGATCGAAGCTCGTTTTACGATGAACGATCTTAACGGTTGTGCAAAAACTATAAATACCCCATCCATCTCATTGTTGCAACTCACATTTGATCTGATATTTCTCTAAGTTGAGGTGCTTTCACTTCATACCTGAGAATAATCGGGTCAAACTTCGGTTCTTGGACCTTTTGTAAGTCCTCTTTCGTTCTTTTTCGCGTGAAAGTCAAACTGTGTTTGACTTTCTGCTTTGACCAGTTTATGGTCAACATGAAGTTCGTTTGAACTTCATAACGTGAGCGTAATCACGATGGTTTTAGTCTCTTGTGACTATACCTACTGATTACCACGTTATCTAGGCATAGTGGTGAGTAGTAGTTCGGCCATAATGCGTATTCTTGCGTATTTTGTAACCAAACTACTTTTAGGTATCAAAACCGTTTGTTTTGATACCAAAACTGTTTTCAAACCTCGTTAAGCATGTTTTAACATGTTTAGCTCGTCACTTTAGGTTTAGTGCTTATGTAGGGTCGTAAGGTAAGTTGTCTAAACAACCGCTTGTACTTTCGAACCCGACCCGTTTGGTCGATCTTTAGGATCTGACCAAACACATTAGGTGACCATAGTTTCATAGGGAATAACCTTCCGAGGTTATACCTTATGGTCACTTCGTTTAAGTAGTTGTATGATAGGTAGTTTATATGCCTTAGGTAAATGACCAAAATGCCCTTTTTACGCCAAAATTCATTTTAAGCATATGTAACATAATTTTTGATATCTAAACTGATTTGGCAACACTATTAGACATGTTAAGGCATATTTTACTTATCATAGGACTAGTTAGGCGGTCCGAACGTGTTTTACGCGAACGACGCGTTAAAGTGGCGTAAGCTACCTTAACGATTCGTAATGGGTCGTAAGCACTTAGGTTAGGTTTAGTTTTAGAATGTAGGCTTTGTTAAACCATATTACATGAGTCCCTACACTCATTTGGTTTACGAAACCTCATTTTATCCGATCCTCTGATTTAGGTCCGTTTATTTACATAGTTACCTATATTAGGTGTCGTTTGATTCCGTGATCCCTCTAGCTTTGTTTAGTTGTTATTCAAGACTTCTAAGCATCCTCAAGTGAGTACATAGACCCCTTTTTTACTGTTTTCCAAATGTTTTGGGGGTGAAACACATGTGCCTACTTGTTATTTTCATGCTTTCCATGTTTTCATATCATATACTTGTTATGTTCATTAGTACACTATTAGTACATGATTTCATTATGTCTTGTTATGTATGTTCATTTAACACGCTAGCATAATTGTTTTACGTTTTGAACCATTTGGAATCATTGGATGTATGTGAACCATTTGAAATCGTTGGATGTATGTGAACCATTTGTAACCATTTGATGTATGTGAACCATTTGAAATCGTTGGATTTATGTGAACCGTTTGTAACCATTTGATTTATGTGAACCATTTGTAACTGTTTGAGCCATTGGGTTAGGGAAGTGATTAGGTAACGGGGCGGGTGTAATGTGTTAAAAGCATGGTGGATACGCCACTGGTACTTCCTATATATAAGTTCTTTTAACACATTATATATCGTTGCGTTATCTAGATCACTTGGGTAAACGATTTTGAAACAATGTCACACAATTATGTTTTCTGAATAATATAAACCATACGAGTCTTATTAACGAGTTTCTACAAGATGTTTTACGATTTGATTTAATAAAACAAAATTATTTGGAGTTAAGAATCATGGCTACGAGATTTTATAAATCATATCCAACTTGATTTGAGTTGGTTAATTATGTCGCAATACTATACTTTTCAAAATAAGGTTTTTAAATAAGTATTGAAACATGTAAAACGAGCCATGAATCTGACACTCACATAAAACCTATGTACTCGCCGGCATTTTTATGCTAACGTATTTTCACATGTGTTTCAGGTACCATAGTTGATGATATTTGATGATGATATTGATGCATGCTCACATAGGAACGGACGAGGCCTTAGCGACTTAATAACAATAAAAGTCTATTTGTTCAAGTTTTGTTTCTAATTCCAATGTAATATAATACATTTAATTAAATAAAATGAAATTGTTTAAACCTTGGTTATGAAACAATGATTCTGTTACAACACTCCCCGACGTTTCCGCCACGTTTTGTTGTTTTACGTGGTCGGGGTGTGACAGAAAAGTTGGTATCAGAGCCAATGGTTATAGGGAATTAGGTTATTAGTAATGCTTTGACCTAGACTATAACCTTCCTAGGACCCTAACGCGAGTTTACTTGCGTTTAGTCATAAAACAATACCGTTGCCTATCTTTAGGCAACAACCATAATAAGAACACAAAATTCGAATCTGCTTTGAAAACTAATCCTCTGTTCCAGGATGATTTATTATAATGTTTCGAACCTTCAAAGTTTTCAAATTCTCGTCAAAGTTTAGGGCTACATAATGTGAACACGTGCAAACTGGAAGGGTGGGTGCCTGTACCCTGAGCTTTCTGTCTAAGGCTAGAGTGTTCGTACAAATCCGCAATATCGGACCAGTCACTCTTACCTGGGAACTCTTGGGGTGAGTGTCCACTTATAGGAGAGCATGTCTTCGCGATACATTATGGGACCTATTTGCTTTGATTCAGCCTTTGTGTGTCGTTTGTTTGCTTCGTGGTTCAAACAAATGGCCATCACCCATGATTTTGGTCGGTAATTGTAACATCCTATTCTTACCCAATGTCATTTCATTTGTTTTCTCTCTTGTTTCCCCTTTTTAGAATGCCTCCGTGACGCGAAAATCGGGTACCTATTGAAGAACTGGTAGCTGTCATTATGCAGCAAATGACTGCTGTAATCCCAAACATCGTTGCTCAATGTAACCAAGCTCTCAACAACAATAATGCCCCCCTGAAACTTCAAGACGTTCAACTCGGCTAAGCCATCAAAGTTTTCTGGATCTCAAGGAGCGACTGCACTTCTGCAATGGTTCGAGAGTCTAAATAGCACCTTCAGACATGTTCAATGCCCAAATGAGCGAAAGGTAGAATTCGCATCTAGTGTCTTTGAGAAACGAGCTTTGACATGGTGGAATGGTGTGATGAGAGATAGGGGTACTGATGTGGCATTGGCTCAAACGTAGGAAGAGCTTCGAGCTCTGATGATGAATGAATTTTGTCCTCGTCACGAGATCAGGGCCTTGGAAAGGGAATTCGACGATCTTAAGCAAGATAATGGTGAGCATCGAGCCTACACGGATCGTTATGAGGAGTTAAGTCTGTTATGCCCAAATATGGTTACGCCTTTGGATAAGGTAATCGACCCTGACCCATTACAAGACATTGTGACTGGTAGTAACCCCACTACGGTTAGGCAGGCCATTGAGCTATCTGCTACCTTGACTGAATCTCAAATCAGGAAAGGTAAACTTTTCCGAAAAGGTGATAAGAAACCAATCGAGGAATCGAAACCCAAAGATGAGCTGACTAAATCCTCCAAGAAGTCAAGGAAGCGAAAAGCTTCCCAGAACTTCACCGTGGTTACTCACAATGATCAAGCTGCCCCCAACCAACCAGCTCAACCCCCTGCTAGGAAGCCATATAACGGAACTGCACCCTTGTGCAACCAACGTAACCTTCATCATCATGCTAGTGTGAAGTGCCGCAAATGCCAAATTTGTGGACTTATAGGTCACACAACAAGAGTTTTCCGAGCTGAAGTTGCACCAAATCAAGCTGACAACAATCCTGCTTAAGCTCGTTTTCCACCAGGTTCTTGCTACAACTGTGGCGAGATGGGTCATTTCCGAAGAAATTGCCCAAAGCTTGCTAATGCAAATCCAGCACAGGGATGAGCATCTGACCGACTAGAAGACAACACCGTTTAGAAATAATCACGTCTTATGTATTATTTTCTTTTGTTGTCAAGGTCCATGAAACACTTGTTATCGTTGTTTATAAATAAATATTTTATTTACATTGCAATATATTTATGTGGTTGCATGTATAAACAACATATCCCCTACAATACCGACAATCATGGAATCGTATTCCTTGAAGAACAGGCTACCCCCAAAATTCTTCCATTTTATGATCTCTTGCATTTTCCACGAAAATCCTAAGTACCCGTTTCTTCCAAAGAAACGAAGTAAAAGGCGCAAGTTACAACTCTTGACGAATACCCAAAGTACCACTATAAATCCTTAATAGGGTACCTAAGGGTATTTCCGTAAATCCTAAAATTGTTGTGTGCCTTAATTCGAATATTACGTTTCTTTGAAAAGAAAATCGAATTTTCGGAAGATCATCCTATCTTCATAGATAGATTCTTGAAAATGATTAAAGTGCCAAATGAAATCCACGGATTGGATTTCTGGTGTGCTTTAAATATCCGTGTCCAAAGATAACAAATTAAACAAATATGTGATTATGTGCTTATGTGTTCCCTTTTATGTTTTTGTGTGATCCAAGTTTTTGTTATCCAAATTCTCGTAGAATCATCCATATCTTCGTATAAGGGATTCATAGTTGGATGTCCAAATGTACTACCTTAAATCCTTAATGGGCTTCTACGTAATAGTAAAGACCCTTGGATTATAATGTACTATTCCATAATTAGACCCCTTGAGTGGTCTAGTTAAACAGATTGATCCAAAAATCTGGTTAGGAATATCATGTGATGATATAGCTGAAAAGACTCCTTGGTGGTCTAATTAAAGAGATCATTTGTCGATCTAATTAAAAGGACCATATGATAGTCTAGTCACACTCATCACAGGTTTGATTTTCTTCCCCTTCACATTACAAAACAAACTGTGCGGACTGTGCAAGGAATTACGTAATTATGGATGCATACATAATTATGGAATTTAGTGCACAGAAACCATAGCAAGTTTTGTCATGTGTCTAGAATTGACTCAGTTCATTTCCGTTTCTGAAGAATACCCATTGAGGAAAATGACTCATTCCGTTCATTTTCGTTTCTGAAGAATATCCATCGAGGGAAATGAATATTCTTGATTTTTCCTTCATTTCCGTTTCTGAAGAATACCCATTGAGGAAATTGACTCATTACGTTCATTTTCGTTTCTGGAGAATATCCATTGAGGGAAATGAATATTCTTAATTTTTCCTTCATTTCCGTTTCTGAAGAATACCCATTGAGGAAAATGACTCATTCCGTTCATTTTCGTTTCTGAAGAATATCCATCGAGGGAAATGAATATTCTTGATTTTTTCCTTCATTTCCGTTTCTGAAGAATACCCATTGAGGAAAATGACTCATTCTGTTCATTTTTGTTTCTGAAGAATATCCATCAAGGGAAATGAATATTCTTGATTATTCGTTCATTTTCATTTCTGAAGAATACCCATTGAGGAAAATGACTCATTCCGTTCATTTTTGTTTCTGAAGAATATCCATCGAGGGAAATGAATATTCTTGATTATTCATTCATTTTCGTTTCTGAAGAATACCCATTGAGGAAAATGACTCATTTCGTTCATTTTCGTTTCTGAAGAATATCCATCGAGGGAAATGAATATTCTTGATTATTCGTTCATTTTCGTTTCTGAAGAATACCCATTGAGGAAAATGACTAATTCCGTTCATTTTCATTTCTGAAGAATATCCATCGAGGGAAATGAATATTCTTGATTATTCATTCATTTTCGTTTCTGAAGAATACCTATTGAGGAAAATGACTCATTCCGTTCATTTTCGTTTCTGAAGAATATCCATCGAGGTAAATGAATATTCTTGATTATTCATTCATTTTTGTTTCTGAAGAATACCCATTGAGGAAAATGACTCATTCCGTTCATTTTCGTTTCTGAAGAATATCCATAGAGGGAAATGAATATCCTTGATTTTTCCTTCATTTTCATTTTTAAAGATTGTCCGTTGAGAGAAATGACAGGATTATGCCTTGCATAATCTTTGATGGGTTATTCTACACAAATAGATAAACACCCTAGATTCCATGCAAGGCAATTATTTAACACAGCGTCACAGACAGACTCCTACGAATAAATTTCAGGACTAAATTTCCTAAAGTAGGGGAGACTGTGACACTTGTGCCTCTGCGACCATCAAAAAAATACCAAACCAATGAAATACTTTATTTCATACTTGGGATTTGTATAAATATGTGTATCTTTTGCACATATCAATTCTTGTTTGATTCCAAGCTTTAAATCGCTTTCTGGAAGGTTATACGCGCACTGATGCGTAGATATAACAAGTTTAATGCAACGAACACTATGGAATAGTGAAATAGGCTTAACATACATTAAATAACCTTTACATAACTTAGAAATAAGTTTTGGAGGGTTTGGTGTGGCGAAATCAAGTTTATTCGCTTACAGGGACTAATTTCGACAAACTACGAAAGTATGCCGAATTGTACTGTAACGAACATTTCGGAACATGACCATAAGTTAAACATAACCTAAATATCCTTTAGATAGCCTAGAAATAGGCTTTGAGGTGTTCGGTGTGCTAAAATAAACTTTTTGGTCATTCAGGGACTAAAAGCGTCAAAAAGTGCATAGGTTTGCATTTTCGGGCATATCTTACGTTCTGAATACATCCGGACATCCAAAACTTTATGTAATCATTAAAATATTTTATTTTAGTGATTTTCATGATAAAATTCCATTCGTCGCGTAATTTGGATCGTTTTTCGCATTCGTTCGTGTTTCGTCGTAATTAACCAAACAACGCAACCGTACGACCAAACGAACCAACATCTGAGATATTTTTGAGCATGTTTCATGTTCCCTATACTTTAATTTCATTTTAGAGCCTTGAAATGGGATTAACGGGGCTTAAACGTGTCAAAAATGCCTCAAAAACCATGTTTTGCACATTCAGGGACCAAAATTGACAATCTGCCATAGTTATCTTAGGAAGGGACCAAAATGAAAAATCTAAATTCCAGCTTGTTCCAGCTTTTTCCCTCATTTTCACATGGTTTTAATGAAACTAGGGGCTCCCATGGTTTCACAAAACCATGGGCACATGTGTACGGATGAGATCGAAGCTCGTTTTACGATGAACAATCTTAACGGTTGTGCAAAAACTATAAATACCCCATCCATCTCATTGTTGCAACTCACATTTGATCTGATATTTCTCTAAGTTGAGGTGCTTTCACTTCATACCTGACAATAATCGGGTCAAACTTCCGTTCTTGGACCTTTTGTAAGTCTTCTTTCGTTCTTTTTCGCGTGAAAGTCAAACTGTGTTTGACTTTCTGCTTTGACCAGTTTATGGTCAACATGAAGTTCGTTTGAACTTCATAACGTGAGCGTAATCACGATGGTTTTAGTCTCTTGTGACTATACCTACTGATTTCCACGTTATCTAGGCAGAGTGGCGAGTCGTAGTTTCGGCCAAAATGCGTATTCTTGCGTATTTTGTAAACAAACTACTTTTAGGTATCAAAACCGTTTGTTTTGATACCAAACCTATTTTCAAACCTCGTTAAGCATGTTTTAACATGTTTAGCTCGTCACTTTAGGTTTAGTGCTTATGTAGGGTCGTAAGGTAAGCGGTCTAAACAACCGCTTATACTTTCGAACCCGACCCGTTTGGTCGATCTTTAGGATCCGACCAAACACATTAGGTGACCATAGTTGCATAGGGAATAACCTTCTGAGGTTATACCTTATGGTCACGTCATTTAAGTAGTTGTATGATAGGTAGTTTATATGCCTTAGGGAAATGACCAAAATGCCCTTTTTACGCCAAAATTCAT
The DNA here is from genome assembly GCA_030545235.1 of Helianthus tuberosus. Classification (NCBI taxonomy): domain Eukaryota; kingdom Viridiplantae; phylum Streptophyta; class Magnoliopsida; order Asterales; family Asteraceae; genus Helianthus; species Helianthus tuberosus. The sequence continues at coordinate 8,934 of JARYGA010005430.1, forward strand.
TTTAAGCATATGTAACATAATTTTTTATATCTAAACTGATTTGGCAACAATATTAGACATGTTAAGGCATATTTTACTTATCATATGACTAGTTAGGCGGTCCGAACGCGTTTTACGCGAACGACGCGTTAAAGTGGCGTAAGCTACCTTAACGAGTCGTAATGGGTCGTAAGCACTTAGGTTAGGTTTCGTTTTAGAATGCAGGCTTTGTTAAACCATATTACATGAGTCCCTACACTCATTTGGTTTACGAAACCTCATTTTATCCGATCCTCCGATTTAGGTCCGTTTATTTACATAGTTACCTATATTAGGTGCCGTTTGATTCCGTGATCTCTCTAGCTTTGCTTGGTTGTTATTCAAGACTTCTAAGCATCCTCAAGTGAGTACATAGACCCCTCTTTTACTGTTTTCCAAACGTTTTGGGGTGAAACACATGTGACTATTTGTTATTTTCATGCTTTCCATGTTTTCATATCATATACTTGCTATGTTCATTAGTACACTATTAGTACATGATTTCATTATGTCTTGCTATGTATGTTCACTTAACACGCTAGCACAATTGTTTTACATTTTGAACCATTTAGAATCATTGGATGTATGTGAACCATTTGAAATCATTGGATGTATGTGAACCATTTGTAACCATTTGATGTATGTGAACCATTTGAAATCGTTGGATTTATGTGAACCGTTTGTAACCATTTGATTTATGTGAACCATTTGTAACTGTTTGAGCCATTGGGTTAGGGAAGTGATTAGGTAACGGGGCGGGTGTAATGTGTTAAAAGCATGGTGGATACGCCACTGGTACTTCCTATATATAAGTGCTTTTAACACATTATATATCGTTGCGTTATCTAGATCACTTGGGTAAACGATTTTGAAACAATGTCACACAATTATGTTTTCTGAATAATATAAATCATACGAGTCTTGTTAACGAGTTTCTACGAGATGTTTTACGATTTGATTTAATAAAACAAAATTATTTGGAGTTAAGAATCATGGCTACGAGATTTTATAAATCATATCCAACTTGATTTGAGTTGGTTAGTTATGTCGCAATACTATACTTTTCAAAATAAGGTTTTTAAATAAGTATTGCAACATGTAAAACGAGCCATGAATCTGACACTCACATAAAACCTATGTACTCACCGGCATTTTTATGCTGACGTATTTTCACATGTGTTTCAGGTACCATAGTTGATGATATTTGATGATGATATTGATGCATGCTCACATAGGAACGGACGAGGCCTTAGCGACTTAATAACCTATTTGTTCATGTTTTGTTTCTAATTCTAATGTAATATAATACATTTAATTAAATAAAACGAAATTGTTTAATCCATGGCTGTGAAACAATGATTCTGTTACAACACTCCCCGACGTTTCCGCCACGTTTTGTTGTTTTACGTGGTCGGGGTGTGACAGAAAAGTTGGTATCAGAGCCAAAGGGCTTGAATGATGTGAATGGACATACAACAGAGGTAAATATAACATCAGAATCTATAAGTTATACATGTCATACTTGCATTGAACTACAAGGTAAAGTTAACAGACTAGCAGAGCAAAACAAAATTATGTTAGCCTTTTTAGAAAAGTTAAAAGAGTCAAATGTTCTTTTGATTAACAGAGAGTCAAATTGCATAAATAAACTCCAATCAAATGAACAAGAAATCAGCAGTTTAACAAGCAAAGTGAATGAACTGTTACAGGTCATTGATTTGGCTCGTGAAACTGTAAAAGATAAAACTAATGAATTTTCTGAAAAGTGCAGGGAATTGGCCATTGCACAAGACCAAATTGTTGAACTTAAAGGAAAGTTAGACAAATTTGAAAAATCTTCATTAGTTCGGACTCAAATTGAAATAGGGCTGAAAAATAGTAATGATAAAACAGTAGTGGGGTTTAGTAAAGCTTCACCTTCTAAGAATCAAGACTACTCTTTTTTACCTGATGAGAATGAGTTAACTGATTTTGTGCCTACTACACCAGCTGTAGTGGATTCGATAACTGTGGACTTTCCAAATAGTCCAGTTTCTTTGAAAGAATCTGTTGGGTCTAACTGTACACCTCATAAATTGGATGAGGATACTGGAGATGAAAAGAAGAACACATTTAAAAAGAGATTTAACAAAAAGAAAACTTATAAGAAAAAATCTTGTTTTAAATGTCACAACAAAGGATATGTGGCGAGTTGTTGTCATTTGAAGAAAGGTAAGCAAAAAGTTGATGAGGTTAAGGATGGGAATAGGGTTGGTTTAAATAATAATGTTCAACAACACTGTCAAAGTAATCAACCAAGATTTCAATCAAAGACTTCACCATCAGGAAGATTTGATAGACCAAGAAGTATTTATCCACAATTTAATCATTATAATGGTAAATCAAATCGGTTTCAAAATCAAAATAGAAATTTTGGATATCAAAATCGATACCAGACTTCTGGTAATCGAAATTTTCAAAGAAGAAATGAACATAGGGGTTTTAGTAACTCAAATGTTTAACAACATCCAAATTTTTTTTCAAAATTCATGGTATGATAATGGGAGAAGAAGGTTTCGAGATAATAATTTTCAAAGGTCAGAAAATCCGAGAGTTTATTGGAACTCTCGCGATCAAAGACCTAGTGGAAATTATAAATCTTGTTCAACAACGGGGCATCCAAGATACCAGTAAGGTGTGATTGATATTGGTTAGAAGCATCTTAAGTGGATCTTTATGGTCAACCCAAAACCGGTAAGGTTTGGGTTCTCAAGTCTAACTGAGTTGTTGAGATTGTGTAGGATGACCAAGAAGGACTGCTTGATGTGTTCAACAGTGGTCGTTCCTGTAAAGCATCTGAGGTGAATAATAGGTTAAAATTGGTAACGAACTATTTACTACGGTGATTGTTATGATTATTCTAAACTTTAACATTGAAAAGCTTTTGTCAGATTGAAGTGGGAGTCTGTTTGTGTTTAAATTTATGTTTAAAAAAAACAAAAAATTAAGGGGAGAAATTTCCCTAAGCCAAAAAGAGTTTAGATAGTGTGTGAGTTTAGGGGGAGTAAGTTAGTAAGTTAAAAATTTTAAAATCCAAAAACATTGAAAAATGAAAAAAAAAACTTAAAAAAATGAAAAATTGAAAAAAGAGATTTCATGGTGTGAAAGAGAAGAAATGATAGTACATCAGCAAGTTAGACTGTCACACTGAAATTGAAATTAAATTGCCTAAGTGTAATAGCAGCTTCATCATATGATGTACCAGTAGGAAAGAAACATGAAATAATCAACTTACCATGGTGATATAAACATAATGAACTGAGTATGAGTGGGTAACATATCAGTGGCATATGGTTTTATAACCTTAAATCTTGCGTTGATAGATTGCCAAATTCTAAGGTTTTAGGTCTTTATATTGTTATTTCATCTGGGGATATCGGAGTTGTCCTTCTACTGCATCCAGATATATGCTGACCTAGGCACAACCAAGATATCTTAAAAGAGCTAAAAATGCCAAAAACCAAGAAATTGAAGAAGCTCTCCTAGAGAGTCATTCATATGTACAAAATGCATAAATCGTACCAAAATTGGTATTTGTCTTAACCCTCGTTAGATATTAGTCTCTTTGCTGTATGGAAGTACTGACTTGATCACCAATTATCTATCATTGTAAAAACAAAACGGATGAATTCGGTATACTTACCTACTACGAGGAATCTTTGTGGATACCTTGATCGCGGGGGTATGTCCTGAAGTGGCACACGCTAATATATCAGAATAAAATTACCTTAAAGTATCATAAGGTAAAGTTACTTGAAATGTTCATGTGTTTTGTTTAAGTGGACAAACAATACTGGTAATCGTCTTGAACTTCTTTTCACGAAAATAAATAAAGAATTAACTGCAAGTGTGAAACAATTTGATTTTGTTGATATGATCTTCTTGCACATGATTCTCATAAAAAGATGAATTTGTAAATATTTGTGGGTTTAGTTTAGTTTTGTTTCGTTTGTTTTGAAAAATATCAAAAATACCAAAAAGATTTTTTTAAAAAAGACTTCCATTTTGAATTGACAAGTTGTTGTTTTTGCATGATAAGATAAAATATTGGTTTATCTTTAATGTGAAAAAGGCTATTGGTTTTCGAGATACTTGCTTGTGTTTCTAAACAGATTGATGTAGTTATCAAAATGAAGTGCAAAATACAAGTAAAGTGCAGATTGAGATTGAAGTGAAGATGTGTGAAGATGCATGGTAGGATCCTTCTACTACATTGCAGAAAAATAGATAGATATGGAAGAGTTGGAGCTTAATTACTTAATCAAATATTTCTAGTTCACTGATCTCCAATGAATGAAAGTTTTGGAGATTGGAAGCATCCGCTAAGGGGGAGTCTGTTGATGTCAGAAACTGTGTAGCTGATGCTATCCAAAGAACACAAGATGTTTGAAGACAAAGTTACACTATGAAGCTATTGTCAAGAGGGTGGTGCATATTCTGTGAAAACAGCTTAATGGTTTGATTATTTAGTCTTTGGATATTTTGTATTGGGCTTAGCATATTGGTTATTGAGTTTATTGTTGTAATGGGCTTGGAGAAGGGCCTAACCCAGTTGGAAGCCCACTTCACAGACATGTGGTATATAAACATGTTTTGTGATTGGGGTTTTAGTGGTATTAGAGAAGTCTTGTAGAAAACTGAACAGAAAGGCTAGAGAGAGAGAGAGAGAGAGAAAATTTCGTAGGGTTGAGAGAGACAAGATCACAGAGAGTGGCTGTGAGGTTGTGAGTCTTGAATTGATTGTAAAACTACAAGTTTGGATAATCAATAGAAGACTGTTTAATTTGTGAATTTTGTTTCTACTATTTTCTGTAACAATCTGATCTAGAGGATTCCGCACTCTAGGTTAGATAGACAATTCTGTCAAGATCCATGGGATTAAGGGACCTACACTCATAGAACCTCAGATCCAGCTGAGTTTGAAGTTAGAAAGTTTTTTTAAAAATGATTTTGTAAGATCTACTTCACCGTCTACTTGGTCCTCAACTGATTTTGATAGTTCATCTAGTTGCCATGGCAGATCTGGAAAACCAAGTGACGATTTGTGAAGAATCTTGTAAAAGGTTTGATAAAACAGAAGAAAATGTAGAAGAAGATGATTAAATTAGTTGTTTGTGAGCTAAGACTCACTTAGAACGACTGAGACAAGCTCCAAATGATTCTGCTTAATATTGGTTCGAGAGAGATTTTCGGGTGTTGAAGATTTGGAAGTGGAAGAATGGACATGTATTTATAGGGAGAAGGTGACATTTGGGATGGATGCGCTTCGCGCGAATTGGGCTAGGCCCATTCGCACGAAAGTACCAGGCCCAAAAGCCCAATGTTCAATTTTGCTAGATTTCGACGATTTTAAGCGTATAGGTGCAACGTATAAGTGTTGTGTATAAATAAAGGAATGTATAGATGTATTTTGCATGTATGATAAGTATGAATACGCATGAATTTGCATGTAAAAGTTATTAAGTATGTATGTAACAAGAATAATCGACACGTATTTATGAATAATGAATTATCACAAGTATATAAAAGATGAAGTTTCATTATGATTCAAGTCCCGGATAACAACGTTTGGAATGAAATACAAATACAAGGGTATACAAGTTTCCATAAGTGGAAAGTACATCAAACTTGCTAAATAAGGAAAGTTACAAAAAGCGAGGCGTTATAGTCTCCCCTCCTTAAGGAAATTTCGTCCTGAAATTTAGGAAGATGCAACGAATAGATTCGGATACTTAGTCTTCATATCACTTTCGAGTTCCCAAGTAAACTCAGCGCCACGCTTTCCTTCTCATCGTACCTTAACAATAGGAATTCGACTGCGCCTCAATTGCTTGACACCTTGATCCATGATTTCGACGGGTTTCTCCACAAAGTGTAGTGCCTCGTTGATTTGAAGATCTCCGAGTGGAACTTGAAGTCCTTCTTCAGCTAGACATTTCTTTAGGTTGGAGACATCGAAGGTAGGATGTACATTGTTGAGCTCTTGAGGTAGGTCCAGTCGATACGCTACCCTGACAATCCTTTCGAGAATCTTGAAAGGACCTACATAGCGAGGAGCGAGTTTCTCTTTCTTACCAAATCGAACTACACCCTTCTAAGGGGATACCTTTAGAAGTAAAAGGTCACCCACGTTGAATTCCAAAGGTTTGCGACGCTTGTCAGCGTAACTCTTTTTTCGGATTCTGGCATTAAGTAGGTTGTCTCGAATCTGTAAAATCTTGTCCATCGTCTCTTGTATAAGCTCGGGACCAATGATTTGTGCTTCTCCGATCTCGTGCCAACAAATAGGCGAATGACACTTACGACCATACAATGCCTCGAATGGTGACATTTGAATACTCACGTGATCACTGTTATTGTACGAGAATTCGATCAAAGGCAAGTGCATATCCCAGTTGCCACCAAAATCGATTACGTAAGAGCGAAGCATATCCTCTAGAGTTTGGATAGTATGCTCAGTTTGACCGTCGAATTGAGGATGAAAAGCGGTGCTAAGGTTGAGATGAGTACCCATAGTGGATTAAAATGTTTGCCAATGACAGGAAGTGAAACGACCATCGCTGTCTGAAATGATGTCATTGGAGATACCATGATGACAAATGACTTCATCCATGTAGATACGAGCCAATTTCTTGACTTTGTAATCTTCACGAATGGGGTGAAAGTGAGTGGATTTGGTTAATCGATCGATGATCACCCAAATACTATCATGACCAGAAGTAGTACGAGGAAGCTTAGTGATAAAGTCCATCACAATGCTCTCCCCTTTCCAGATAGGAATTTCTGGTTGTTCAAGTAAGCCAGAGGGACGTTGATGTTCAGCTTTAACCTTTGAACAGGTGAGACACTTCGAGACAAAAGTGGCGATATCTTTCTTCATTCCAGGCCACCAATAAGACATATGCATGTCATGGTACATCTTATCAGCACCAAGGTGAATAGAATACCTTGATTTGTGTGCCTCCTTCATCAGAAGTTCTTGAAGGTTATCGCGAGTAGGAATCCAAACACAATCGTGATAATATTGAATACCATCGAATTTGGTTACAAGACTTTCTTCTGCACCGCATTGCATGTCGTTGTAGAGATTTCCCTCGTTAACAGATGCGCATTGAGCTTCACGAATGCGGTTTCGAAGATCGTCGATGAGTTGGAAGCAACGTATACTCTTGACATGAGTTTTACGACTGAGTGCGTCGGCCACGACATTCGCCTTACCTGGATGGTATCGAATTTCGCAGTCGTAGTCGTTTAACAACTCTACCCAGCGATGCTAATGCATGTTCAGTTCCTTTTGGTTGAAGATGTGCCGAAGGCTCTTATGGTCGGTGAAGACCACACACTTAGTACCATAAAGGTAGTGTCGCCATATCTTCAAGGCAAAAACAACTGCACCAAGTTCAAGGTCATGCGTAGTGTAGTTTTTCTCATGTATTTTGAGTTGTCTCGATGCGTAAGCGATAACCTTATCCTGTGGCATGAGAATGCAACCAAGACCTTGGGTTGAAGCATCGCAATACACAACGAAGTCGTCGTTACCATCAGGTAGAGTAAGGACAGGAGCATTACAAAGCATGTCCTTGGGCGTTTGGAAAGACTCCTCTTGTTCGGGACCCCAAACAACAGGTTTATCATTTTGAGTCAAGGAGGTAAGAGGAACAGAGATTTTTGAGAAGTTTGAAATGAAATGACGATAGTAACCAGCTAGGCTAAGAAACGAATGAATTTCAGACGGTGTCTTAGGAGCAATCCAGTTCTTCACAGCTTCGATCTTTACAGGGTCAACGTGAATACCAAGTTCGTTGACTGTGTGACCAAGGAATTGAACTTATTTTAACCAAAATTCGCACTTGGAGAATTTGGCGTAATGGCGTTCAGCGAGTAAAAGTTGAAGGACAAGACACAAGTGTCTCTCGTGCTCTTCTTGTGTCTAGGAATAGATGAGGATATCGTCGATGAAGACAATCACGAAACGGTCAATATAAGTTTTGCACACACGGTTCATCAAATCCATGAAAACCGCAAGTGCGTTGGTCAAACCAAAGGGCATGCCCATGAACTTGTAGTGACCATAACGTGTACGAAAATCGGTTTTGGGTATATCTTCTTCGAGGACTCGAAGTAGATGATAACCCGAATGGAGGTAAATCTTGTAAAAGAAAGTCGCGCCTTGTAATTGATGAAGAGATCGTCGATGCGAGGCAGAGGATATTGGTTTTTAACTGTAAGCTTGTTGAGCTCACGATAGTCAATGCACATCTGGAATGATCCATCTTTCTTCTTGATGAACAGAACGGGAGCGCCCCAAGGAGAAATACTAGGGCGTATAAAACCTTTATCAAGAGGTTCTTGAAGTTGGCTCGATAGCTCTTGCATTTCCGAGGGTGCTAAATGATAGGGAGACTTAGCAACAGGCGTAGCGCCAGGCACTAAATTGTTTCGAAATCAACAGAACGAGCAGGCAGAGGGCCAGGGAGATCATCAGGAAAGACATCGGGAAAGTCGCAGACGACAGGAACACCACTTATGCTCGAGCCCTTATCCTTCTTTTCCACAACGTTGCCAAGAAAGGCAAAGGAACCCTTGCGTAAGTATTTGTTCACTTGAGTACACGATATAAGCTTGAGACCTTTAGAAGGTTTCTCGCCATAGACGTGCAAGGAATAACCGTTAGGAAGAGGAAGACGGATGAATTTATCGGAGCACACAACTTCAGCACGAACTCGCCTAAGCCAATCCATGACTACTATGATGTCAAAACTACCCATTTACATAGGTATGAGGTCAATTGGAAACGTCTGATCGTTGAGATTCAATGAACATTTAGAAAGAACGGAATTGACTTTGACGGATTTATCATTAGCGACTTCGACAGCGAACGATTTAGGCAACTTAGAACGTCTACACTTAAGCATAGGTTCAAATTCAACAGATACAAAACTATTATTCGTGCCAGTATCAAATAAACAAGATGCATAGACATTGTTGACAAGAAACATACCATTTATGATATCGTTGGCGTTTTGTGCCTGAGCGGCAGTGATGACGAATGCTTTGCCTCGAGCTTGTTGAGGCTGCTACTGCTACTGTTGCTGCTGTTGTTGGTTGTTGTTGTTGGCGTGCTGTGGGCAAGCATTGGAGAGATGGTTGAGATTGCCACATTTGAAGCAGGCACAAATAGTAGCGGCCTATGGTTGAGCTTGGTTAGGTGCGGGGTTTAGGGCTACAACGGCCTGGTTTTGGTTGGTGGGTGGTGTGTGACATTGAGGAGTAAAGTGCCCAAATCGATTGCAGATAGTGCATAAACCGCATGGTGTGTTGGTTGGATAGTGGTAAAGACAAGTGTTACACTTGGGTTGAGTCCCAGTGTAAGCCTTTCGTTGTGGTTAGGGGTTAGGACTAGCAGGGACTAATTGCAAGGGTTTAGGGATTTGAGGAGTGACCACCGCACAATTTTGGCTTAAAGCCTTCTGCTTCTTTCCCTTGTTTCTATTGGATGACTGCGAGGCGAGGGTTCAATGGTGGTAGTATCGGTTGTGGCTTGGTGCGTGTTCTTCGATGGAACTTTATCAGAAGTCCCACGAATAACACAGTTGTTTTTGAGTTGGGCAACCAAACGAAAGGTGTCCTCAAGAGTTTTAGGTGAAGCTGACTCTACAAAGTTCATAATTGAAGTGGGGAGGCAATGGATGTATTTGGTGATGGCTTTGTCAATATTGTCGACTTGGCTAGGGCACAAGATGCTTAGCTGCTTGAATCGGGCAGTGTGACAAGCGTTATCATCCCTGATTTGCTTTAGATTCTATAATTCATTTTCTAGTTTCCGAAGTTCACGGGGAGGACAGAACTCATCCCTCATCAGCTTCTTCAAGTCAGAGAAGGGTGGGGCATGGGCTATGTCGTTCCCTCATGTGTTGCACTTAGAAGTCCACCAATAGTGGGTTGTCAATCGGAACACTCCTGTTGCGTTGAGGGTCTGAAGCTTGTCAGGGCAACCGCTTTGCAGAAAGGTCAGTTCGATGGTGTCGAACCATCAAAGTAATGCGGTAGCGCCCTCTTTTCCAGTTAATTCCAGGGGTTTGCAGGCCATGAATTGTTTAAACAGAAACGTCGTCTTAGGTGTTTCCACCTTTGAATCGACAGAGGCATGAGGAGTTTTGGTAAGGGGTAGGATTTTGCTCACAATATTGGGAATAACCTTGGCCATTTTCTAGGCCATTTGCTCAACGATTAATCCCACAAGTTCCTGCTTAGATATCGAGTCGCCGTCGTTGGATCCTTTCTTCGAACCTGATCGCGACTTCTTGGATGAGTTTGGGGAAGACATCTAGAGGATCGAGAGATAAGTAAAGGATGAGACTTGATCATAATTTAAAATATCGTTTTGTATGTATAGGCATTTAAGGATCACGTAACACGTAGGATTCACATAAATTGGCATGAATTCAACAAGTATTCACAAGTATAAACATGTATGATTACATGAAAGAGTATAAATTTAGTTTGTTCACGAGAATTATTATTGTTCTTGATTACGAGAGACGTGCGATTTGAGCATCAGTTTTGAATTGAACGAGGTAGCAAGTATTAAAATCACATAGAAATTGAGATAGCATAAAAGAGAGGCTCAATAAAACATTGGATCGTTTCGGGTTTAGAAACTTCAACTATTCCAAAGTGAATCAAAATCCTTTCTAATTAGGGAAACGTGCTTTGGCCTATAGGTAAAATACTCTTGTCGAGAGTGATTAACGGTATTTTACCCTTCCAGTTACCACACGTCCTTAATCGATTGAAAAATCGAAACTTTTGTGGAATTGAAAATCGAGGAATGGGACTAGTTGACAAGATGCGGGTTTCACTCCTAACTTGACAACACCGTACCCTAAGCGTGGTTGATACTTGTCGGGTCAAGAAAATCAATTCCGACACTTTGACAAGGGTCCACTAGAGTTGAATTGGAAATTTTAACATCAAGATGTGGATTTCACTCCTAGCTTGATGGCGTAATTTCGTGCAAAATAGAATAAACGGATTGAGAGTCATTCACCAAATTGTGGGTTTCATGCCCATTTTGGTGAATTCGTCCCATTTGTATGATACGAGTGTCTTGAAGTCTTCAACGTGTATTATGTAAATGTCTTAGGAAAGACATGTTGTAAGTATTAAGACAAAAATAAAAGATAGAAGCAAGTAGGAAGAATTTAAATATTTTAAGCATCACGAACTGTCCAGTTCTTACGAGGCAGCAGCCCACTTCGCACGAAGCTAACAGTCGCTTCGCACGAAGTGAAAGGTCCATTTCGCACGAGGTAGGTTGTTAACTTTGCACGAAGTGAAGTTCACTTCGTACGAGTTGGTCCAGTTCGTTCAGAAAGGTCTGTTTTGGGTACTTAGACTATAAACTAGGTCGAATCATGCAATTCTCCCTAATTCCCTATAGTTATGGCTCTGATACCAATCTGTGACACCCCAACTGATGGCGGAAACATCGGAATGAGACGAAATAGATTGCTCATTACACATTACTCTAAAGTAACAATAGAATTAAGATAAACTGATTTCATTTCATTTCAAATGTCAAATTACAATACAAGAAATTCAAACACAACATAATTCAATACAACAAAAAAAGCACAACATAGCATAGTACAAACTTGATACCACAATTAAAATCTAAGATTTCTAGATGTATATCTAAGGCCTCGTCGCTACGCCTAATTTTAATTCATCATTAACCTGCAATATGTTATAAAATACATGGTTCAATACAATGTATTGGCGAGTATACAAGTTTTGATACATAGCATAGTGATAAAAGTTTAAACGAATCCACATGGCACGCTAGCTATTCAAGATAAACATTAAACTGGCATGTGAACAAACAAGTCAACCCCAAGTTTAATGTAAGTAAAAGAATCTTAACATGACCCAACGTTCACAGGCAGTGCGTTACTCCTATAGCGCTATACATGTTAAGGGTTTGCTCGTACGAAGTTGATGACAAGTTCAACACAAAACGTACAAACCCATATTAAAGTATCAAGTATAACGTATGCATGCATGTATTTAAATTGTTTGTGCATTTTGTATAAAAGTCTAACTGTAACTGTGTATGTTTATAAGATAACATATTGCACCCAAAGTGTGAAAATGAAAAAGGGAATGCGAGTATACTCACGGTTGTGCGAAAGTCTTCAATAGAAATCCCGTGAGCATAGTTTTGGCAGGAGTAGATGGACGTAGTACAGGAACACCGAGGTTATTCTACCTAGCAAACAAAGGGATGAGGGAATTAGTACAGGAGCACTGAGGTGACCCTACAGGGTAAACAAAGGCGTGAGTCGGAGTTAGAGGAATAAGTTATAGAAACTAATATACTTAGTATAATACGAAAGTAAATAATAAAATAGACAGAAAACGTATTATGTTCATGCACTTGTCCCGACACTGATCTTTCTATGGTTTTACGGGTCCAAGCTTGCCCGACAGATCACTGACAAGGAACACGGAAATCAGAATAACGGGAACGGAAATACGAGCTGTTCATACGAGAAGGTCTAGGACGAATGTGCCATTCGTACGAAAGGGACAGTTTGTTGGCAGATTATCGTTTTGAACGTTTTAACTATTAAACATGTACGTTCGTGTTTTCTGTTAGGTTTGTTAGTTATAGTATTAGTATATTATCAGTCCAGTATGTTCACAAGATTCATAAAAGTCATGCATGGAGGTTTCAACCTCATTATAGTTCACCAAAGCACAAATCAGTTAACTTAGTTAACTGATCGGTTGGTCATGAATACGGAATGGAAAGACAGAGTGTAAATTGAACCAAACAACTAAATAATGTACAACCCATGTGTACCAACACGACATAGAAAGAATTAACTAAGTGGTGGAGGCTGGATGAGGTTCACTGGTTCTAGGCCTAGGAAATTGTTTGGGTGTTCGTTACACGAATTCAGCTTTAACCTTTGAACATGTGAGACACTTCGAGACAAAAATGGTGATATCTTTCTTCATTCCAGGCCACCAATAAGACATACACATGTTGTGGTACATCTTATCAGCACCAGGGTGAATAGAATACCTTGATTTGTGTGCCTCCTTCATCAGAAGTTCTCGAAGGTTATCGCGAGTAGGAATCCAAACACAATTGTGATAATATTGAATACTATCGGATTTGGTTACAAGACTTTCTTCTGCACCGCGTTGCATCTCGTTATAGATATTTCCCTCGTTAAAAGATGCGTAATGAGCTTCACGAATGCGGTTTCGAAGATCATCGATGAGTTGGAAGCAACGTATACTCTTGACATGAGTTTTACGATTGAGTGCGTCGTCCACGACATTCGCCTTACCTGGATGGTATCGAATTTTGCAGTCGTAGTCGTTTAACAACTCTACCTAGCGACACTGACGCATGTTCAGTTCCTTTTGGTTGAAGATGTGCTGAAGGCTCTTATGGTCAGTGAAGACCACACACTTAGTACCATAAAGGTAGTGTCGCCATATCTTCAAGGAAAAAACAACTGCACCAAGTTCAAGGTCATGCGTAGTGTAGTTTTCTCATGAATTAAGTGAGGTGGTGGATCTAGATTGGAAACCAAAGTTCCCACAGAACACACTCTGAACAAAAAATAGCAATCTGGACAATCATTCAACACTTGAAAATCGTCAGAACTTGGGAAACTGTCACATTCTTGCGAACTGGATGTGCCCTTTCGTACGAGAGGGATGTCCCTCTCGAACGACTGTCTTTGTCATTCGAACGACTGTGACTGTTTCTTAGGTAAATCAGTTTAGTTTTGTTTGTTACCTACTCAACTGAAATTGGCTCAAACTCTAATCCACGGCTATTGACTTAGCTTGTAAGCTCGTAGAATCTCAGATCTAGCTGAGTTCGAAGTTAGAAAGTTTGTTTATAAATGATTTTGTAAGATCTACTTCACCTTCTACTTGGTCCTCAACTGATTTTGACAGTTCATCCAGTTGCCATGGCAGATTTGGAAAACCAAGTGAATATTCGTGAAGAATCTTGTAAAAGGTTTGATAAAACAGAAGAAAATGTAGAAGAGGATGATTAAATTAGTTGTTTGTGAGCTAAGGCTCACTTAGAACGACTGAGACAAGCTCTAAATGATTCTGCTCAATATTGGTTCGAGAGAGATTTTAGGGTGTTGAAGATTTGGATGTGGAAGAATGGACTTGTATTTATAGGGGGAAGGTAACATTTGGGACGGATGCGCTTCGTACGAATTGGGCCAGGCCCATTCGCACGAAAGTGCTAGGCCCAAAAGCCCAATGTTCAATTTTGCTAGATTTCGATGGTTTTAAGCGTTTTAAGCGTATAGGTGCAATGTATAAGTGTTGTGTATAAATAAAGGAATGTATAAATGTATTTTGCATGTATGATAAGTATGAATACGCATGGATTTTCATGTAAAAGTTATTAAGTATGTATGTAACAAGAATAATCGACACGTATTTATGAATAATGAATTATCACAAGTATATAAAAGATGAAGTTTCATTATGATTCAAGTCTCGAATTACAATGTTTGGAATGAAATACGAATACAAGTTTCCATAAGTGGAAACTACATCAAACTTGCTAAATAAGAAAAGTTACAAAAATCGAGGCGTTACAACCACAATGGTGTTACCCTTTCCAAGCGGTTGGACATGTCACCTACTCCCAGTGCGTGCAATCAAGACTACCCAACATCACAGAAAACATGTGTATCCGCTTATGGGCCTCGTATAAAAGTAGAACGTCGGCAGCGGCTTGCATCCTCAAATATCGCCTCCCATAAAGAAAGATAAAACCTAATATAATAGTGTTAATAAAAAACTATAATAATAACAATAATAATAATAAACTGTAAAATAAAAATAATAACAATATCTATAATAATAATAATAATAAACTGTGAATAATAAAAATAATAATAATAACAATAATAATAATAACAATACCTTCACAGAAATTTTCAAGACAATCACGACAATTTCTGGCCGGCATCCTTAATTATTCATCCCATGCATCACTCGCAGTGTCGTACGCTAGTTGCGACTAGCATTTTCTCTTTGTGTGAAAAGACGACGGCTCATACGAAACCTACGCCTAAACTGTTCATCATCGTACAACGGATTTTCACAAAAATAATCGTGTATTAAACGTTCATGAGCACCTAACTGATCTCGTTCAAGAGGCGGTTACCTGGTACGTGACGTAAACGATTGGGCTTCTTCTCGCAAATAATTAATCGTCTCCTGCGTCACTTCAATAATCATATCGTTGAGAACACCGTCAGATGAAGAGCTCGACGAATCGGATGACATTCTTAAAAATGATTGGAGAGAATTTTGTGATTGTTGTGTGTTTTAGTTTGTGATTGGTGTGGTTTTAAGTTTGTGATTGGTGTGTATATATATATATTAGATTTAATTTTTTTTAAAGAAGTGACCGGTTCCAACGGTCTTGTTGACTGTTCTCCTCGAAAATGCATTTTTTGTCTGTTAGCGTGCTGGCGAACATGTGATAGCGCCCCCTTGTTAATGATGGTGGGGTGGTTGATGGCGCCTGGGGGTGCTAAAATTCAATATGTGGCGGGGTGGCGCTAAGCCACACCCTGTGGCCTAAGGTTTGAATGAAGGGAGAAAGGTCCATTAGCTTTTGCTTGGGACATATTAGTTTTCCAGTTTTCCTAGGTGTTATTTTAGACGTACTGTGGATAATATTTACCATATATTGTTCCTTATTTCTTGCCTAATCATGCCTAGAATATGCCTCTGTATTGTTTACGTTTTCCTATTTAAGATTGTTCCTTGGCTTGTAATTGTTTGTGAGAAATAATATACCAAGAATGTATATGGTACAAAAGGTATGGAAGAAGGTTACAACACATTGCAAATCGTTTGATAGTCGGCTAACAGACGGTCCATGGTGGATCACTACATGTTCCTATTTAAAAGGGGAGAAACATATGTTGATATCGTAATCTACGTAGACGATGTGACTTTGGTGGGCGATAATGTAACAACCCACTTTTGGAAAGTCAAAGTCAAAGTCAAGATTGAAGTCAAAGGAAGAAAAGATTGCTAATTGTGATCTGTCACTCCTTGCTTAGTTACTGATTTGACTTCTTGGACTTATAACCAAATCTTTATTTCATTTGCTTTAGTTGTATTATGTGGAGTATCTGTGAATAATCGAGGTTTAATCGCGTGTTAATCGCTAATCGACTTATCGCTAATCGCATCGCAATCGCAACTCGAATTATGTGTTCTAGATATTGTTTTACGTGTGTGTGTGCTATTATGTGTCAGTTGTGCATGTTATGTTTATGTTAAGGTGTTTAATCGCAATCGCAATTCTATCACATCGCAATCAAATCGCAAACGCTAAACGCAAGTTAGTCATAGTGATTGTATGTTAGATATAGTAGTTAAGTTAATTGTGTAGCTATTGGGTAATACTATCGCATCGCTCACTCGAATCGCATCACAACACACAAAACACGAATCGAAACGACAAAACTCAATGCGCCGGACACCTTAATCGAGTGGCCATCCGATCGGATCGCCATCCGATCGGTGACCCATCCGACACTTATGCCGTTTCCATTTTGGGAAAGCCTCTAAATACCATCCTGTCACATCATTTGTGATGTGACAGCTCTCCCACTCGACCAGTCGCACTCGTGCCTCCTTTCTCTCGATTTCTCGCGATTCTTGTAAGTTTTCAACCTAAATCTTGTACTTCTATGATCTACACGCACTTCTTCATCATTTTCACCTTTGAATCTCAACTTTTAACCAAGAAATCAGTGGATTTGAGGTGTTCTAGGGTGATGTCATCATGGAGTTCTTATGAACTTCAAGTTTTGGCATCATTCCACCAAGAACAACTCAGATCTGAAGGATTTCCTCATGATTTAACAATGATTTTTCATAGATCTAACGTTTTTAAGGTGGAAAGGATTGAAAGATGGTTTTCTAACCTTCTTTCAACTCTTTTACACTCAATGCACTCAAAACCGATAGAATCGGAACTAGTTCAAGCCTTCTACTCGTTCTCTAGTGAAGTGTCGATCTCATCTCTGATTCCTATCAGCGAGACAACCGACTTCGGGTTAAACATGAACAACCGCTATGGAGCAGTTGACGGATCGGATTTGGGTGATTCCTGTTTGATCGGACGACTTGGGACTTGACGAGGTTCTGTTGTTTAACACGTTGTCATACCGTCTCGAGCAAACTTCCAAATACTTAAGAAATCTCAATTTGCAAAAGATCAGGACGCGGGACGGATCGTCGTCCGATCGGATTGCCATCCGATCGAACCGCAATCCGATCGGATTGAACTTGAGGTTCAATACTTAAACAATTTCAACATGATTCAGGTCCAACGGATTGCCACCCGATCGGATTGTTATCCGATCGAGTGACCGTCCTGCTGTGAACTTGTTCTCAACTGAGAAGCCTCGCCAATCGGATTGCTACCCGGTCGAACGACCGTTCGATCGATGACCTGAAAGGTAGAGATATTTCTCTATTTTCAAAATGCTACAATGAAAACTTCAAAGCCATCATACATAAACACATCCATCCCAAACGAGTGTCAATCTGACCGAATGGCCATCCGAACGGATGACCATCCGAACGGATGACCATCCGAACGGATTGACATCCGATTGAATGGCCATCCGTTCGGATTGCCATCCGGCCGGATGACCACTCGACACTTATTCCCCTTACATCGTCTTACGTGACACTCATCGCTTATGCTATCGTTCTGATCAAGTTAATCTCACTCTAGCGCTCCCTTCAATCCATTAACTTCCATCGCTGTGAGTATACTCGATCTCTTTTTGCTTTATGCACTTTTGGGAGTTACATACGTTACTTATTCTAAATCACATCGAACACACAACGCAAACACTATTTATATGCTAACCGGTATTGCATCTTATACATGACTCGATGAATGCTTGTTTGTTATGTTTACACGTTGGTTGTAGTCTACCTGCCTTAGCAACGATAGTACTATAGTTTGGACTCAGCACCTGTTCACTCAGGGGTTGTTAAGGACCTTACTTTACGTGTTCGCAGTTGTGAACATGTGACGCGCACTCGCTACTCGCAGTCAAATCCCAGTCATTGGTATTGATAGGATCTTTGTAGATAACTTACATGCTTCACATTATACGTTGTACATGCTGGTTATGCGTAAACGCTTTCGAACTCTATTATTATTATTTTTATTATTATTATTATTATTATCAAACTGGTATGCTCACCTTTACACTATGTGTATTGACCTATATTTTAACGTATGTGACAGGTGTTTGAATGCTTAGGATGCTTCCCTGCTATTTGGAATTGAGCTTAGGAGAGTCTAGAAACCAACAACGACAATTTATTTTTATTTAAATCTGAGTTGTCGGAACATGTTATTCGTCTTTGGGATACCGCTATCTGTAATAACTTACTTGCTTAATAGGTTATGGTATGGGACATAATGTTTAACTATTCGGTAAAGTAGTTGTTATGGAATTTCTCTCGGACAATCTGTTTCGCTCAGTGCCATGCTCCGATATTTTCGTCATCGGTTGGGGTGACAGATTGGTATCAAAGCCATAACTATAGGATATTAGGCAAAACTCGACCTAGTCCGGGTCGATGTCTTAGAAACGACCTAGTCTATAGTCTAAGTACCAACAGACCGACTCGTGCATACCCAGTATGGGTTTTGTACGAGCTTACTTGCTATTTCTCGCTCGAACTCGCTGTACACTACACTCTTGCGCGAACATCGCATACTACAGTTCTGCGCAAGATCAGCCTTTCCTATGGCTGGTTACGCATGCAATGAATGATCTGGTTGAGATTAGGTGTGAAAACCGCAAACTCTTGACCAGATTACTCGATCGATTCTATATTTATACAATAAACACGAGAATTTGCGTTGAACCAGGAGTGAAATCCATACTTCGACGTAAATATTCCCTTTACTTTATCAAAACAGGAAATGTAGTCGTTGAGCTATGGGTGAAACCCGAATCTTGATGGCTTATTTCGCTCTTTATTATGGTTTGCAAAACTCTCACCAAAGTCTCGACGGACTCCAACAACTTGAAGTCACACTTCAACTGGAAGGATGCGTGCCAATGGCCCGGATTGAGGCAAGAGCACATTCCAGAAGGCCAAAGTGTGTACTTACGAGTCTTTGTGAATTGTCGAACCACTTTGGGCTAGTCGATGTCTAAACAGCCACAGACAATCTATCCCCGATTTTATGTGTTTCAATTATAGATTTTGCCGCCGCTAACTCTGAGAATCTATCGCTTTTATGTGGAATTTTATATGTTTTATATGACTATTTGTTAGCGTTTTGAGATAAATAGTACAGTGGTACTGGTGATTTCAATTTCAAGTTTTTCACGCCAAAACACACACAATTCGCACCACGCCAACAAATCGCTTGTGTTACTCACAAACGCTACACGCTAATCGCAATCATGATGCTTAACCTCTATACACTGCTATGAAGGATAGGTGAATACGTGCAAAATATGTGTTTAGGTTAGCTTATGTGCTTACGTGCTTATGTGATTCTGTGGTTATGTGCCTACGTGAATTTTGAATGATTGTGTTCCTGAGCTTTATGAAAAATCGCTAGACTATACTAGGATTAATCGAAATTTGAGTTTGAGTCCTGTGATGATGTATGCTGCAGACAATGTCGTCATTTGGATCACAACACTCCCGAGTCGCTAGACGTAATCACGCTGACAAGCGAATCGCCTCTCTCGTCGCTAAGCAAATGGCAAAAGTCATCCCACAAATTATCAGTGAACTGAACGAGAACGCTAGCAAGTCCTCGGAAGAGTCCAGGACCGATGCTCCTAAAGCTGCTTTTAGCTTCAAACAGTTCAAAGCCTGTGGACCAAAGGAATTTACTGTCGAAGATGGTCCTACGACCATGTTTCAATGGTTTGATTCTATCGAAGTTACCCTGCGCCAGAGTGGCTGTCCAGAAAAACTACGCACTGTCAACACTACCGGTGTCTTCCAATCCCACGCTCTTGATTGGTGGATGGCCGAGAGAAACAAACGAGGAAATGACGCAGCTTTCGGATTGTCTTGGGACGAGTTAAAGAACATCATGATGCAAGAGTTCTGTCCTCCCCATGAACTCCAAACGCTCGAGGATGAATTCGGGCACATTAAGCAGAATGGTGGAGATAACGCTGGTTTAAGTGCTCGCTTCAAGCAGTTGAGTATCATCTGCCCTGGTCAAGTCACAACCCCACACATTACGATCAAGAAGTAAATCCGTGCTCTGTCGGATTGTGTCGCAGATTTTGTTCAGGCTGCAAAGACGACAACAATCAAGGAAACCTACCTGCTCGCCGCTGAGATCAATGACAAGCGAGTCAGGGCGGGTTATTTCGACAAAGCCTCCAAGAATCTGCATCAAATCACAACTGCTACACCCGTTGAAACCACTTCCGTACCGCAATCTTCGAAGCTCTCACGTCGCAAGAGGAAGAACAACAGCAGTTCCAGCAACAAGAACTGTGCAGTTACTGCTGCCCCACTCCAAACAGTACCTGCCCAACCGCAACCTCAACACTGCCAAGTAGTAGCACCCGTGGCCAATGCATAGCCAGCAAAGTGTGCATACATTGGGCCACTCCCGTTCTGCCCTACTTGTACCTATCATCACCCGGTTGGTATCGCATGCCGGTTCTGTGTTCATTGCAACATGTACGGCCACTTCACCGCAAATTTCCATACAGGTCCACGTCAAACTCCAGCTCCTGCTCAAGGTCAAGCTCCTGCACCACAAGCTCTTCTCCCTGCTCCTCAAGGCCATCAAGCAGCTCCTGCACCCGCAGCTAACGCTCGAGTTTGCTTTGCATGTGGTGATCCCAACCACTTTGCAAACATGTGCCCCAACAGGGTAGTGAAGCAAGAGCCCCAGCAGCAGCAGCAACAACAACAACAACAACAGCAAGCAGCCCGCGGGCGCGTCTTCAACATCAACGCCCGCTAGGCTCAGGCAGACAACAACGTGGTCAATGGTACGTTTCTTGTAAATGGTATATATGCTTCGTGTTTGTTTGATACTGGAGCCGATAATTGTTTTGTATCGTTTGAATTCAAAAAGCTCCTTAATCGTAAGCGCGCCCATTTCCCCTCGACGTTCGATGTTGAAGTTGCCACTGGAAGAACCGTCACCGTCAGTTCTGTTCTACGTGACTGTACTCTCAATCTTAACGGTCATGTCTTCCCGATTAATCTCATCCCAATGCAACTCGGTAGCTTTGATGTCATAGTAGGTATGGATTTTCTTCGGGGAAAACCATGCTGAAATTATTTGTTTCGATAAGATGATTCGTTTCTCGCTCGCTAATGGTGATCAACTTTGTGTTTATGGCGAAACTCCTTCGAAAGGTCTCAAACTCATGTCATGTGTCCAAGCTAGCAAGTATCTCCGCAAGGAATACCAAGCTTTCTTGGCACACATCGTAGCAGCGGAGGAAAAGGAAGTTAAGGCAATAGATAAGGTGCCTGTTGTTCATGATTTTCCCAACATTTTTCCCAACGATTTACCTGGATTACCTCCCACTCGAGATATAGATTTTCGAATCGACCTCATTCCTGGAGCAAACCCTGTTGCTAAAGCACCTTATCGTCTCGCTCCTTCCGAAATGCGTGAACTCTCGAGTCAGCTCCAGGAACTACTTGAAAAAGGCTTCATTCGCCCTAGCACCTCTCCGTGGGGTGCGCCTGTCCTTTTCGTAAAAAAGAAGGATGGATCGTTCCGGATATGCATCGACTATAGGGAGTTGAATAAGCTCACTGTCAAGAACCGATATCCCTTGCCTCGAATCGATGATTTGTTTGACCAGTTACAAGGTGCTACGTGTTTCTCGAAGATCGATCTACGCTCAGGCTATCACCAACTACGAATCCAGGAAGAAGATATACCCAAAACTGCTTTTTGAACCCGCTATGGTCATTACGAGTTCGTTGTCATGCCTTTTGGTTTGACTAACGCCCCCGCAGTTTTCATGGATCTAATGAACCGCGTGTGCAAACCCTTTCTTGGCTGCTTCGTCATCGTGTTCATCGATGATATCCTGATCTATTCCAAGTCAAAAACCGAACACTCGCAGCATCTACATTTGGTTCTTGAGTTACTCCAGGGAAACCGTCTCTATGCCACGTTCTCCAAGTGTGAATTATGGCTGGAGGAGGTCCAATTCTTGGGTCACATTGTCAATAGTCAAGGTATTCATGCCAATCCTACAAAGATTGAAGCAGTTAAGAGCTGGGTTACACCTAAGAACCCGTCTGAAGTCCGTTCTTTTCTTAGACTGGTAGGCTATTATCGCCGATTTATCGAAGGTTTCTCTACAATCGCTGTACCACTTACCTCTCTTACGCACAGGGACAAACCTTTTGTTTGGGGAACTACACAAGAGGAGTCTTTTCAAACTCTCAAGGATATGCTCTGCAATGCTCCCGTGCTCACACTTCCCGATGGAAACAATGACTTTGTAGTCTACTGCGATGCCTCTAACCTCGGTCTTGGTTGTGTTCTCATGCAACGAGACAAGGTTATCACGTACGCCTCCCGACAGCTCATGATCCACGAGAAGAACTACACCACACACGTCCTCGAGCTTGGTGCAGTTATTTTTGCGTTAGAGATTTGGCGACACTACCTTTACGGTATTAAGTGTACGATCTTCACCGATCATAGGAGCCTAAAACACATCTTTGACCAGAAGGAACTGAATATGCGTCAACGCCGGTGGGTAGAACTCCTCAATGATTACGACTGTGAGATCCGTTACCACCCAGGCAAAGCAAACGTCGTCACCGATGCTCTTAGTCGACGAAGCTATCTGCATAGCGCTCATAATATCCAAGCCCAGCATAACCTCGAAACTCTGATACGCGACGCTCAACATGCTTGCTTTACCGAATGAACCTTGAAGAAGGGAAGAATTCTAAATGATGGCGCTCAACTGGAGAATAAATCGAATGGTATCTTCTATTATCTAGACCGAATTTGGATTCCCAAGCGTACCGATTTACGACAAACTCTGATGGATGAAGCTTACAAATCTCGATATTCCATTCATCCCGGTGCAGACAAGATGTACCAGGACATGCGCTACAAGTACTGGTGACTGGGCATGAAAAAGGATATCGCTATCTATGTTTTGAAATGCCTGACTTGTTCGAAGGTCAAGGCTGAGCATCAAAGACCCTCTGGCTTGCTCGTACAACCTGAGATCCCTATGTGGAAATGGGAGAGCATAGCTATGGACTTCATAACGAAACTTCCGTGCACGCCATCAAGTCACAACAGCATTTGGGTTGTCGTTGACCGTTTGACCAAATCCGCTCACTTTTTACCGATACTAGAAGACTATAAGGTAGAACGATTAGCACGAATCTACACCGACGAGGTTATCTGTCGACATGGGACGCCTCATGACATCATCTCTGACCGCGATGGTTGATTTACCTCGCGTCCTTGGGAAACGTTTCAATCTACTCTTGGTACTACTCTCAATCTAAGTATCGCCTTCCATCCCCAAACCGACGGTCAAACTTAACGCACGATTCGTACTCTTGAAGACATGCTTCGCTCGTGTGTCATAGATTTCGGTGGTAATTGGGACACGCACTTACCTTTAGTCGAATCCTCGTACAATAACAGTTATCACTCTAGCATCCAAATGGCACCATTTGAGGCATTATACG
Organism: Helianthus tuberosus; assembly: GCA_030545235.1. NCBI lineage: Eukaryota > Viridiplantae > Streptophyta > Magnoliopsida > Asterales > Asteraceae > Helianthus > Helianthus tuberosus. The sequence continues at coordinate 32,790 of JARYGA010005430.1, forward strand.
GAATAAAATGTTGATCGCCTATTGTATGGCGCGAGATCGGAGACGCGCAAATTACCGGTCCCGAACTGTTGCAAGAAACGACTGACAAAATCCTCCAAATTCGAGACAATCGGCTGAAAGCTCGGAGCAGACAGAAAAGTTACGCCGATAGACACCGCAAGCCCCTTGAATTTGACGTTGGCGATCACGTACTCCTAAAGGTCGCACCTTGGAAGGGGGTGATCAGATTCGGCAAGAAAGGAAAGCTCGCGCCTTGATATGTTGGACCCTTTAAAATTCTGGAAAGGATTGGCAAAGTGGCCTACAAACTCGAACTACCGGAAGAACTGAGTAATGTACATCTGACTTTCCACGTTTCGAACCTTAGAAAGTGTCTAGCCGACCAGGAATTACATGTCCCTCTCGAGGATTTACAAGTGGTCGAAACATTACACTTCGTGGAAAATCCTGTCGAGATCATGGGACAAGAAACCAAGGTGCTCAGATGCTCACACATTCCCATTATGGAGGTTCGCTGGGAAGGCAAACGCGGCACCGAGTTCACCTGGGAACTCGAAAGTGACATGAAGGCGAAGTACCCGCAACTGTTCGTTACGCCTACTTCTTAAATTTCGAGACAAAATTTCCTAAAGTAGGGGAGGCTGTAACAACCCACTTTTGGAAAGTCAAAGTCAAGATTGAAGTCAAAGGAAGAAAAGATTGCTAATTGCGATCTGTCACTCCTTGCTTAGTTACTGATTTGACTTCTTTGACTTGTAACCGAATCTTTATTTTATTTGCTTTAGTTGTATTATGTGGAGTATCTGTGAATAATCGAGGTTTAAAATCGCATGTTAATCGCTAATCGACTTATCGCTAATCGCATCGTAATCGCAACTCGAATTATGTGTTCTAGATATTGTTTTACGTGTGTGTGTGCTATTATGTGTCAGTTGTGCATGTTATGTTTATGTTGAGGTGTTTAATCGCAATCGCAATTCTATCACATTGCAATTAAATCGCAAACGCTAAACGCAAGTTAGTCATAGTGATTGTATGTTAGATATAGTAGTTAAGTTAATTGTGTAGCTATTGGGTAATACTATCGCATCGCTCACTCGAATTGCATCACAACGCGCAACATGCGAATCGAATCAAAACGACAAAACTCAACGCCCTGGACACCTTGATCGAGTGACCAACCGACCGAGTGGCCGTCCGATCGGATCTCCATCCGATCGGTGACCCATCCGACACTTATGCCCTTTCCATTTTGGGAAACCCTATAAATACCCTCCTGTCACATTATTTGTGTGTGACAGCTCTCCCACTCGACCAGCCGCACTCAAGCCTCCTTTCTCTCGATTTCTCGCGATTCTTGTAAGCTTTCAACCTAAATCTTGTACTTCTATGACCTACACGCACTTCTTCATCATTTTCACCTTTGAATCTCAAATTTTAACCGTGAAATCAGTGGATTTGAGGTGTTCTAGGGTGATGTCATCATGGAGTTCTTATGAACTTCAAGTTTTGGCATCATTCCACCAAGAACAACTCAGATCTGAAGGATTTCCTCATGATTTAACAATGATTTTGCATAGATTTGACGTTTTCAAGGTGGAAAGGATTGAAAGATGGTTTTCTAACCTTCTTTCAACTCTTTTACACTCAATGCACTAAACACTGTTAGAATCGGAACTAGTTCAGGCCTTCTACTCGTTCTCTAGTGAAGTGTCGATCTCAGATCTGATTCCTATCAGCGAGACAACCGACTTCGGGTTAAACTTGAACAACCGCCAAGGAGCAGTTGACGGATCGGATTTGGGTGATTCCTATTCGATCGGATGACTTGGGACTTGACGAGGTTCTGTTGTTTAACACGTTCTCATACCATCTCGAGTAAACTTTCAAAAACTTAACAAATCTCAATTTGCAAAAGATCAGGACGCGGGACGGATCGCCGTCCGATCGGATTGCCATCCGATCAAACCACAATCCGATCGGATTGTACTTGAGGTTCAATACTTAAACAATTTCAACATGATTCATTTCCAACGAATTGCCACCCGATCGGATTGCTATCCGATCGAGTGACTGTCCTGCTGTGAACTTGTTCTCAACTAAGAAGCCTCACCAATCAGATTGCTACCCGATCGAACGACCGTTCGATCGACGACCTGAAAGGTAGAGATACTTCTCGATTTTCAAAATGCTACAACGAAAACTTCAAAGCCATCATACACAAACACTTCGATCCCAAACGAGTGTCAATCCGACCGAATGGCCATCCGAACGGATTGACATCCGATCGAATGGCCATCCGTTCGGATTGCCATCCGTCCGGATGACCACTCGACACTTGTTCCCCTTACATCGTCTTACGTGACGCTCATCGCTTATGCTGTCGTTCTGATCAGGCTAATCTCACTCTAGCGCTCCCTTCAATCCATTAACTTCCATCGCTGTGAGTATACTCGATCCCTTTTTGCTTTATGCACTTTTGGGCGTTACATACGTTACTTATTCTAAATCGCATCGAACACACAACACAACACACTATTTATACGCTAACCGTTATTGCATGTTATACGTGACTCGATGAATGCTTGTTTGTTATGTTTACACATTGATTGCTGTCTACCTACCTTAGCAACGATAGTAGTATAGTTTGGACTCAGCACCTGTTCACTCAGGGGTTATTAAGGACCTTACTTCACGTGTTCGCAGTGGTGAACATGTGATGCTCACTCGCTACTCTCAGTCAAATCGCAGTCATTGGTATTGATAGGATCTTTGTCGATAACTTACATGCTTCACATTATACATTGTACATGCTGGTAATGCGTAAACGCTTTCGAACTCTATTATTATTATCAAACTTGTATGCTCGCCTTTACACTATGTGTATTGACCTATATTTTAACGTATTATTTGAACAAGTAAAAGTTCTGTCTTGGTCCCCCGGACCGCCCGGATCCCACGAGTGAATCGAAAGTTGGATCTATGTGACAGGTGTTTGAATGCTTAGGATGCTTACCTGCTATTTGGAATAGAGCTTAGGAGAGTCTAGAAACCAATAAAGACAATTTATTTTTATTTAAATCTGAGTTGTCGGAACATGTTATTCGTCTTTGAGATACCCCTTTCTGTAATAACTTACTTGCTTAATAGGTTATGGTATGGGATATAATGTTTAACTATTCGGTAAAGTAGTTGTTATGGAATTTCTCTCGGACAATCTGTTTCACTCAGTGCCATGCCCCGATGTTTCCGTCATCAGTTGGGGTGTGACAGATAATGCTAGCAAGATGGGCGAAACAAAGTCCTTTTTAAATGAACACTTTAGCATCAAGGACCTTGGAAGTCTCATATATTTTTTGGGGATCGAAGTCGCTCGAACAGAAGAAAGCATGGTTCTCAGTCAAAGAAAGTATACGCTTGATATTCTTGAAAACGCTAGCATGCTTGGTTGTCGCCCCAGTCCTATGCCTATGGAACAAAATCTGAAGATGGAAAAAAGGGGAAGAAGAAGAAGACAATGTTGATGCAGTCAGTATCATTGGCTTGTTGGGCAACTACTTTATCTTCAAGCTACATGTCCCGACGTTGCACACTCTGTCAGTATTCTAAGTCAGATCGTGGCTGAACCTCGTCAAATCCATCTTGATGCAGCGACAAGTGTCCTTAGATATTTTGAAAGCAACAGTCGGTCAAGGGATTTTACTTCCTAAGAAAGGGGGGAAACAATCTTGTTGTGTACACAGATTCAGATTGGCTTGGTTGTCCTATTACTAGAAGATCAAGGACCGGATATCTCCTCCTCCTTGGAGGCGCCCCCGTATCTTGGAAATCCAAAAAGCAATCTGTCGTATCACGATCATCCGCAGAGGCTGAGTATAAAGCCATGACTACCATTGTTAGCGAAATCCTTTGGATGAGGGGGCTTCTCAAGGATCTCGATACCATTCAAGCGGCACCCACAACTCTCTTCTGTGATAACCTTGCGATTAAACACATTGCCAACAACCCCGCCTTCCATGAACGTATTAAACATGTTGAAATGGATTGCTATTTTGTGCATGAACAAGTAGAATCAAAAGAGATTGAGCCACTTCACATCAACACTAAACTATAGATAACAAACCTATTCACCAAGGCACTTGGATTAAAGCAGTTGCAGACATTATTTAGCAAGTTGGGTGTTCGTAACCTTCACACTCCAACTTGAGGGGGGATATTGTGGGATAATATTTACCACATATTGTTTCTTATTTCTTGCCCCTAGTCATGCCTAGAATCATGCCTCCATATTGTTTACATTTTCCTATTTAAGATTGGTAATTGGCTTGTAAATGTTTGTGAGTAATAATATACCAAGAATTTATAAGAGGATAGTACTAGTATGTGGTCCCCTGCATTACGACGAGGTGTGTAACATATCACAGACAAATTGAAACCTTAACGAAAAAAGTAGATTAATAATGATTGCACCATCAGTGGTGGATCTTGACCAAAAGTTTTGCGGGGGCGGAAGGTCATGGGATACAAATCTTTTTTCCTATCGCTATGTTTCGGGTTATATGTTCGGGTCGGGTCAAACAATATTAATTCCAAATAAAACTAAATAATCTTCATTAATTGAAAGGACTTGTTCTTATACATAAATAAAACTAAATTTGAACCCTCAAGTTTCATTTATATAAAAACTAGTTTCAGAATTTATGTGAACTTATTTCAAGTTTAAAAACAACAATTAAAAATTACTAATAGCCCAATTTTTCACTTTTTTTTTTAACTCAATACGAAAATATGTATAAATTGTTTAGAAAATAAACTTGGTAGGGGGCAGGGAATTTTTAGCCAAAATAAAATAATTGGTGGGGGAGGACCTATATAATTTTAAAAATCTCAGACGAAAAATCATAAAAATTACACTAATAACCGAAACATTAACGGGGGTGGGTGCACCCCGTTGCTCCTTAAAAGTTCCGCCCCTGTGCACCATAAATAGTTGATGTGAAGTTTTTCTTGATGAATCAACATTGTTAACCCTTATTAGGGCCTACCATCTTCACTTTTCTCTGCTTCTCCAATGATTGTTAAGAGGCTTTTAGAAGATATTAGTTAAAATTTTTGGGCTATGAAGAATATCGGCTTTTCTTGAAAGTTTTCCAGATTCTTTTGTTTTTGAAAAATTGTTGAAAGATAAAGAGGTGGTTATAACCTCACTATCATTAAACTTATCCAATTTACTTCTCATTGATGGATTGTTTCATCGGGATCCAATCCAAATCACGATGTCATTTTCTTGTTCTTAAATGGGCCTCTTTAATCTTTTTAGGTTTATGATCTACTACGGGTAAAGATCCGTAGTTTGGCTTTCTATGACTTGTAGCATGTGAATTAGTGACTAGTAGTTTAGTGGATTCATGCTCCTTTTGTAAAGAGGCCAGCTGTTGGGTATTTTTCCTGTCTCAGCTGGACTTGATTTGAGGTATGTTTGTGACCATCTACTTAAGATTGGAGACCTTAGCCCTTAACTTCTTCCATCAATTCTTGAATTTGTTTTAAGCATCATTCAAATTAATGAAATCATCTGCATCCCCACTCATGGTGGTTGTATCATCAGTTATATGAAGTAGCAAAAAACCCGAATACAACCCAATTCATGTTAGTTAGTTTTGGAATTAAGTATCAAACAATGAAGCTAATGAAATCAATCTTTTACTAGGATTACATAAATTGCAATTCCGTTTTGAGTTGGTCATATTACGTAAGGAGTGGATTCAGTGCACTTTTTGCCTTTAATTCGGTTTTTAGTCAATATAATTGAGTCAAAGTTTTCTTTGAATAAATAGCAATACAGATATAGTATTATGATTTTGTATTTTTTTGTTCTCGTGTTCTATAAACCCTTTGCTTGCCAGTATGGTATATTACGGTTAACTAACATTTATCTATTTTTATCTTAAATCGGGGTCTTACTGAAAGCAGTCTCTCAATTTCTACGGGATAGAGGTAATACTGTCTACATATTACCCTCTTCAGACCCTACCTTATCTTTGCTATTGGTGAGATTTACTGAGTATGATGATGATGATGACATCTATTTTCATCTTAATATTCGTATTGGTGGTAACATTTTACATATTTTATAACTTGTACTCCAGTTTAAAACACGCCATGATCTTAACAAAGTTCTTAGTTGCCACTAGTTATGATTTTTCGGTTCAAATCTCATGTGGTTGCGACCATTTCATAATTATAAAACCCCATTTTTTTTTGTCTTTGGATTGCATCAACCCCACATTGTCTCTAGATTTATTTTTTCTGAACGGAAATAATGATATAATCATATAAAAGAACTAGCAGGAAACTAGCAAAAATCCCGAATACAACCCAATAAAGGCCGAAGCCAACACACAAAGAAGCACCAAAACAGATTATATTTGAAACACCCAAACGAAAGGGTTAACCTGCCACTTAAACCTGTAGAAGAATGTACCAAATTGCATCTTCAAAGCTCACACCAAAAACACGTGGCAATAATGGATTCGATACAATGTCAATATTATTCTATCTTATGGTGGACTCGAGTACAGCCGATCCAATGCCCATGCACACATCGAATGCAGATGCTTCTTCCACCAATCAGAATAAAGATGATGTTAGCACAGCCGTGCACATCATCACATGGAATGTTCTCTGCCAACGAGACACTGACAGGTGTCGTCAAAACCGTTACGATTATGGGGACCATCATACCTAGGGAGAAAGCGACGTCTGACCAAGTCGACTATAAATAGAAGAAGGATTTACACCTCTCAGGTATGACCATTCTCTCTCTGTACACTTAAATAAACCCTAATCTTCTAAAGCGAATAATTATTCTCACGCCTGAGGGTGGTCACAGGGAGTAATCCCATATTGTGACGAGCCTAATGGTGTTACTGTTTTGTAGGAGTTGCTGCATGCCGAAGATTATAGTCGCACTTAGAAAGATCCTACTGATGGAACCAGTCTCGGACACTTTTGGCTAAGATTCGATGCTTCAATACCAAATGGCCACAACATTCTTGGCAGTTGGCCCTATGATTGATTCATTTGAAAGCATGTAAAACAATGGCTTTGAGAATATTTGTATGACACAAAGTTATTAAGCCTTTAATTCATTTAAATGATATGAACAAGTTAAAGATATAAAGTTAGTACAATTTATAAGTACTTGTATGACACAAAAGAGGTAAAGTTAGTACAATTTGTAAGTATTTGTATGACAGAAAGTTATTAAGCCTTTTATTCATTTAAATGGTATGAACAAGTTAAAGATATAAAGTTAATACAAGGCCCAAACTATCTACACACCAAGTGTAGTGTGTAGATAGTCACCTCAGAAAGATGTTTTTTGTCCTTATATGCACACCCTGCAGTGTCGAACTGTGGCCAAAACGCGACGTTTTGGTCCGGTTAACCAGACAAAGATTGACGGGTGTCTGACGGGTCTGTTGACCGGACCAAAACGTCGAGCTTTGGCCGCGTTTTGGTCCTGTCAACCAGACCGGGTGTCAGTCTTTTGTCTGGTTGACAGGACCAAAATGCGGCCAAAGCTCGGCGTTTTGGTCCGGTCAACAGACCCGTCAGAAACCCGTCAGTCTTTGTCTGGTTAACCGGACCAAAACGCCGCGTTTTGGCCACAGTTTGACACTGCAGGGTGTGCATATAAGGACAAAAAACACCTTTTAAGATGTGTAGATAGTCAAATGGGTGTGCCAATAGGTACACCCTAATACAATTTGTATGATATTCTAATTTTATATATGCTAATAATTAGTTTCAATGACTTGGTTAAAGACGAAGTACGGCTATGATTGCTACTTAATTGCCTTGTTTATGGGAATCATCCAGTCATTTATTTTTTCTAATATAATATTGTTAGATACCTTTGGTTAGTTGTTGCTTAAGTAATAATTTTGTATACAAGTGATGCTGAATTGCTCATTTAAGAAATAAATATTTTCCTTTTGCGTAATCAAGGGGTAATATGGTAAAATTACGTCTAAGGAAGTCATTTTAGTGTACAAAGATTGAATATATACAACAATTTGAAGCAATTTAGATTTAAATTTAGAATACGTTTTATCGATCAATTTGTGATGGTTATTTATTTAAATTTTAGAATACGTTTTATCGATCGATTTATGATGGTTGTTTTTCTAATTTGTATTTAACTAGTAAAGTTACCCGTGCTACGCAATAGGGTTTGGATCGATATTTGTTTTGGTTCACAATAGCAACCCAAAGAAGTATGTTCAAAAGAATATTGACACGTTGAACGGAAACCATAAAAACAAATTTAAATTGAACAGAAGGACGGGTTGAATCTAAATTAATTGTAAATGGAAACGTCAACGTCATCTTAGTATATAAATTTAATGAAAAAACGAACATAAAACTAAACATTAAACATAAAGAAAAGTAAAAAAAATAATGTGCAGAAAAAAAAAATCAAAAAAGCCAAAAGGATGAAAACACTATTCACACAACTAGCTAATTGCAATTTACGTCAAAATGTAAACCAATTGAAAACATACATAAAAAGAAACACGAAAACTTATTATATTTGACTCGACATATTTTTGAAGAAAATTTACGTTGAAACGTAAACCAACTAAAAGCGAACATACTAATAACCATAAGAACATCTTGTCTCATTTTTGGGAAGAAAATACGTCAAAGCGTAAATCAACATGTATTTATACCGACACTTACATAAAACTAAACACATAAAACTCGATTACAAATTATTTTAAACATTAAGAGTTATAATTGTCATTGCTGAAAGTTAAAGGATAAAAATATAAAGATTAAATTATTGTTTTGGCCCCTGTGGTTTAGCTAGTTTAACCCTTTTAATTCAAAAAAAATCTTTTAACATATCAGGTCCTGAGGTTGCATTTTATAACGGTTTTGGCCCCTAACACTGACTTTGTTACTTTTTTGCAGTTAAGTGTAAGGGTAATTAGGTAATTATATACCTTAGAGGCTCTTTTGATAATTACAAAGTTCTTTTAATATTTAAGAGATTATTAATACAATTACTCAAGTTTTTTTTTATTATTTCGTTATTCTCACGATTATTATTTAGCAAAATATGTTTTATATATACAAATAAATATGTATTTTCATTAAGCGTTTGTTTTTTATAAACTTTGTTTTTAAAATCATTTGTTTTTACCTTTTTTTAAAACTGTCTATCGTTTTTAAAATTATTCATTTTTAAACCGTTTGTTTATTGAAATCGTTCTTTTTAAAGTTGTTTGTCTTTTAAAGTTTTTTTAAACGATTCATTTTATACCGTTCTTTTCAAAATCATTTTTTTTACTTTTTCAAACAATCCGTTTTTTTAGGTCGTTAATTTTTAAAAGTGTTTCTTTTTTAAATCGTTCTAAAACCGTTTTTGAAAGCGTTCATTTTTGAAACTTTGTATTCAGTTTATTTATAGCCGTTAGGGAAAAGAACTTCAGAAATTGAACGGTTTCAAAAATCGAAGGAATTTAAAAACGATCGATTTTAAACGAACGAGTGGTTTAAAAACGAAAATTTTTAAAAAAGACGCTTATAAAAAAACAAAACCTTAAATAAATAAGTTAACAAGTGTAAGGTACTAAAAACACACGAATTTAATAAATGAAAGATTAAAAAAATAATGATTTTTGAATAAACAAACAATCCAAAGAGATGCAATATTTGAAAATGAATAAATCATTCTAAAAAAGTTTGAAAAATGAACGATATTTTACAAACTTTTTATTAGAATGTTTCTTTTTTTTTTCAAATCTTAGATTTCTTTTGTTTTTTATACATGTTGTTTCGTAAAATTTTGAAAAATGAACGACTTAAAAAAGCGACTTTTTTAAAAATGTTTAAAAAATAAATGATTTTAAAACGAATGGTATAAGATGAAGTGTTTAAAAAAACCTTTAATAGAAAACGACTTTAAAAAAATAAATGGTTTAAAAAGGAACAATTTAAAAAACGATAGATGGTTTAAATAAAATATAAAAAACAAATTATTTTTTAAAACGCCTTTTATAAAGACAAACAGTTAATGAAAATATATATTTATTTGTATATTTAAAACGTATTTTGTTAAATAATAATCGTGAAAATAACGAAATAATAAAAAAAAACTTGAGTAATTGTATTAATAATCTCTTAAATATTCAAAGAACCTTGTAATCATCAAAAACAACCCCTAAGGTATATAATGACCTAATTACCCTTGTACTTAACTACAAAAAAAGTAAAAAAGTTAGTGTCACGGGCCAAAATCGTTACAAAATGCAACCTCGGGGTTTGATATGTTAAAAGATTATTTTTTGAGCTGAAATGGTTAAACTGGCTAAACCACATGGGCCAAAACAGTAATTTACTCAAATATAAAAAAAAACATTTGAAATCGGACTCGGAGCTGTTTATACAAAGGATTCAATTAAATACTTTGAACCGTCGAAATTTTAGTAGGTCAGATATGTTGATTAGCCCTTACATTTTGTTTCTACTTCAGACCATGTGAAGTCGTAGGCTAAGTAGTTAATGCGGTAAAATATCGAATATTGGTCATGAATCGATATTTAAGATATCAGTTATCACAGTGGGATATCGGTAATTTTAATATCATGCTAAATTTATATATATATATATATATATATATATATATATATATATATATATAGCAATTTAATACTAACAATTCAGTATACTCTCCTACTATTAACAAATTAACCTTTTCCAACTTACAAAACACTAACAATTGTAGCAAGTAGGAACTCATTAAGAATTAAAACACCGACATTTAACACTAACAACTAACAATTAAGACTTAAAAGTTAAAACACTAATAGCAACAACAAGAAGAAAGACGAATAGTAGAACTAAGAAGAAATGTACTAATATCGGGAAAATCGGTGATATATCGGTCAATATCACAGATAATGTTGGTACCAATATTTTGCATCGATATCTCGACAGAGGATCGAAAACCGATATATCACGGATATATCGGGATATTAACTACATAGTCGTAGGTTATGGTGGTGCGATGAGGTGCATGGTGCGCTGGGGAACACCCCTCCCCCTCTTCCCCCCGACATTATGGCTTGAGCATTTTCTTCCCCGTGATGGCGAAACGAGGTGAAGGTTGAAGGTGGGCGAATGTGGGTGTAGGTGAGTTAGGGAATATGTTTTGTGGGATTATGTGATGTCATGTGGGTTACCACTACACATAACCTCACATTTTATTAACTTAGAAATTATATTATACTATACTTCTTAAATTTACCAAATTTCATGAACAGTGCTTTATTATTGTTATTATGTATTTTTTGACTTTTTTTAGCCAAACTAATTTACGATTTTGTCCCGCTTTAAAATTATGATTTTGCCACCAGTTTAAAATTACGTTTTTACCTCCTATTCAAAATAAATTTATGCTTTTGCCCCCGATGAAAGATTACAATTTTGCCCTCGGTTCAAAATTACGATTTTGCCCCGTTTAAATTTACAGTTTTACCATTAGTTTTGTTTTCTTCCTCTCAGATAAATTACGATTTTGCCCTCAATTTAAAGTTACATTTTTGTCATTGTTTTTTTTACTTTCCCAGTCAAATTACGATTTTGCCCCCAATATATAACTACAGCCACAAGATGGAGTAGTGCCAGGCAGCTGCCTAGAACTCCCCCATTGGCCCAAACAATTTACGATTTTATCACCGCTTTAAAATTGCGATTTTGCCATCAATTCAAAATTACGTTTTTACCCCCAGTTCAAAATAAAATTATGCTTTTGCCCACAACAAAAAATTACAATTTTGCCCTCCGTTAAAAATTACGATTTTTACCCATTTAAATTTACGTTTTTTGTTCTTTTCCGCTTTACGTATATATTATAGTTATTATTACGCGAAACTATTAAGAAAAACTTTCGCAATTTAGTTAATTGTATGAACATTCAAATATAGTGAGTTTCTCGGGTTCGAAGCCCTTCATGGGAAAGAAATTTTTTTTATTACCTGCTGTCAAATCTTTTAAAACAAAAACCCTTTTAACATAGCTTCTTCTTCCTATAGTCGCAGATTAGGGATGAACATTTGCTACCGGGTACCGAATCGTACTTGGTATATTTGGTACCGGTTCCCGTTTTCCCCGTTTTTCGGTACCGGTACGGTACCACTTTTCCCCCTTTTTTCGGTACCGGTACTTTCGGTACCGAACAGGTACCGTGCTCATCGCGTTACATAACAAAACGAATCGATGACGTTCGAATTCCCTGATACGTAGCTCGGGGAATTAATTTTTATAACCAACTGATATGGTACCGGTATTTACGGGTAAAACACCGGTAAGTACCAATACTGTTTCGGTACCGAACTAGTGTATTCGCTACCGGTACCACTTTTCCCCGTACCGAACAGGTACCGTGCTCATCCCGTTACAAAACGAAACGAATCGATAACGTTCAAATCCCCGCCGTGTTGCGCGGGAATTTTCACTAGTTAAAACCAAAGTATAAAGTTGTTTTAGTTGTAAAATAATTACGGAGTTATCTACGTTTCGAAACTGGCCCAATCAGTAAAACAAATAAGATGATCGATTTATAAATTAGTCCGCTTATAAAAACAATGATACTAAATAACCCTCAATTATGATTTAATGTTTTTCATCAAGCCAAAATGAAAAAGTAAGGATTTTAATCACCTGTTAAACGTTATAATACTAGTATTTGGTAGTTGGTTCCGTGTTTGGTTTTAAAGTTATAATAATATTAACACTTAGGGGTAGGGGCGTCCATCACTCACCACTCTCTCATCACTCACAACATCCAATCAATTTCTGTAATGTTATCGAGCATTATTTCATCACTAGTGATGGTTTTTAGTGAAAATGCCCATTACCAGTGATGATTTTTTTTATTTTTAAATTATAAATTAAGTAAATCCTAAATTACAAACTTGGAAAAATAAACATTGCAAATTAAAAAACTAAACATCACTCGTTTGCTTTGTTTTTATTTTTATTTGATGAAATTTACTTTTTTTATCAAACATTTTTTATTAGCCCAGCCCATTAATATTTGTTTTAAGTGGATTTTAGGGTTCCATTCACTTGCCTTCTTCCTCCATTTCAGCCAGATGAAATTTTCAAGTTCCTCCTTTCTCCATCAGCTCCTTCTACCAACTGAAGTTACATGATGTTAAAGAAATTAAAAAAAAAAATATGCAATTCAAGTTCTCAACAAGTTCTCAACGCGTGAAATTTTCAAAGCGTTTAATAATCCACGCGTGATGAACACCGACGACAGCGGTGTTCCACGCTATACAATGAGTGAACAAAGGGCCATCACCCCCCCTTAAAACTTAACTTCAAAATACATTGATTAAATAAAATTTGACTTGAAATTTGTGCAACTTGTCTATATTTTTTAGGTTAGATAAATTATAATTAGTTTACGTCATACAATTTTAGTTTTTTGTGTTTTAAATACTTATTTGTTTGTCATTACATATTTATAATTAGTTTACCTCATATACTTTTAGTTTTTTTTGTGTTTTAAATACTTATTTGTTTGTCATTACATATTTAATTCGCATATTTTAATTATGTAAAGATTCTTACCCTCTATATAACCGATGTTAAACCGAAGTGTTTACTTAACACAATCTCAATTAGTGCTTTGCACTCCAGACCAATATTATACCAGTTGGCTGAAAATGGCTATGGCTGTTGATGAACTGCCGGAAATTGATTTTTCCGATTTCACGACCACCGCCGCTAGCACCACCAACAGCACGACCACCCCAGAAGAAGATGATCATTGTCATAACTGGGGTGGCTGGTTCCCGGTCGTGGACTGGGATGCACTTCCTATTCATCCTGAAGAAAAATTTGGTGACCTATTTGACTCTGAAATGGATGAAGAAACCTATAAGACGGTTTCCTACTCTGACGATGATCAGAATCTCGCCTCATCCGATGCAATGATGATGGAACCACCAGTCTCAGCTCTTTCAGATGACTGTAAGGAGCTGAGACTGGTCCATCTATTGATGGCCGCAGCAGAGGCGATGGCTAGCGGCAACAAAAACCATGATTTGGCGGGAGTGATACTGGTTCGGCTCAAAGATTTAGTGTCTTCAAGTGAAGGCACTAATATGGAAAGACTCACTGCCCATTTCACTGACGCCTTACTTAATTTGCTAGAAGGCGTCAGGGGCAGTGCTGGTGGTGGAGGGTTGCATTATAAACAAACCAACCACCTCCACCACCACCACCATCGAGACGATGTCCTGGCTGCATTCCAGCTCTTACAAGATATGTCACCGTACGTAAAGTTTGGGCATTTCACCGCCAACCAAGCAATCATCGAAGCAGTGACTCACGAACGACGAGTTCACATAATCGATTATGATATTATGGAAGGGATCCAATGGGCGTCACTAATGCAAGC
>JARYGA010005431.1:0-34442 GCA_030545235.1 Helianthus tuberosus
GTCGTAACGTTATTTGAATCATTTCAGTTTGAGACATAGAACATTTCATACAAATAACATACTTTTCACAAGACATTGATTTATAAACAACTTATCTTATGCAAACATATTTTACTTGGTTATTCATTTAACCTTACATTTATTTATACTTATCATCTGATCTTATCGTTTTTCAAATGATTTAAAAGACAAAGCAAATAACAAGGTTCATGACTAAACATTTTCTCAAACATAAGTCATGAATCTTATTTTCACAAAACCTATGTATCTCACAGGCATTTTTATGCTGACGTACCTATTTTCACATGTGTTTTTCAGGAGCTGTTGCATAAGATGATCAAGATACACATAGACAGACTTGGGCTTTAGTGACAATAAAAGATGCAAGACTAGTTAATTATGTTGTATTTTCCTTGTTTGATTAAGACATTGTAACACTTTTAATCAATAAAACGAAACTTAAATTTCCATGGTTGTGAAACATTAATTCTGTTACAACACTCCCCGATGTTTCCGCCACGTTTTGTATGTTCTACGTGGTCGGGGTGTGACAGAAAAGATGGTATCAGAGCTAATGGTTATAGGGAATTAGGTTATTAGTAATGCTTTGACCTAGTCTATAACCTTCTTAGGACCCTAACGCGAGTTTACTTGCGTTTAGTCATAAAACACTACTGTCACCTATCCTTAGGCGACAACCACAACAAGAACATGAATTTCAAAACCGCTTTAAAAACTAATCATCTGTTCTAGGATGATTGATTACTAGGTTTTGAACTCTCTATTATATGGTTTTGAACCCCTTTGAGTTTTCAAAATCTCGTCAAGGTTTTGGGTTTTAAATAATGTGAACACGTGCAAACTGGAAGGGTGAATGCCTGTATTCTGGGTTTTCTGTCTAGGCAAGCACTTCGTATACATCTCATCAGACGCGAGACCAGTTGTGCTTACCTGGGAATTCTTGGGATGAGTGTTCACTTATAGGCGAGCATGTCTTCGCGATACATTATTTTTGACCCATTTACTTTGATTAGTCACCGTTTCATTTGTTTGCCTTAGGTAACAAACAAATGATCGCAATTTTCATGCGTTATCTTTCTGTTTTTGATTGTCCAATAATCTTTCACCAGTTTCTCCCTATGCCTTTCTTTTTCTTCAAGAATGTCTCTTCATCACGATGACGCCCAGATATCTGAGCAAGCAGCCAAAATTCGCTCAGCGAATAGGCGAAGTAGTCCTGAAGACTGTTGAATTAGCTACTGCCATGTATCATCTCCAGGATGAAGCCACTCAAGAATCACCAAGACAAGCAGGACCTAGTCAGGCGACAACACCATCAGCCAATAAACCAATCGAGGAATCAAAGACCATGGATGAACGATCCCCTAAGAAGTCAAAGAAGCGAAAGGCTTCTCAGAACTTCGCCATGGTCGCTCACAATGGTAAAGCAGTCCCTAACCAACCAGCTCAACCCCCTGCTAGGTGTGTATGGCTTTTCCTATGATACCTACATCAAGGAACTATGTACCTTACAAACTACTCTTGTGATTTCTCTCTTTCAAATGATTGCTCATGATTCCCTCAAAAATTTTAAGTACTCGTTTCACTCTAAGAAACAAAGTACAGAAAATTAAGTGACATTATGAGTAATCGTGCTTTTCGCACATCTGTGCCTTTAAATCCTTGGTTAGATAACTAAGGGTATTATCAAATCTCATACCCATTACGTTTTGATTTTTCAACATACACAGTACAGGTATTTCAAAAAAATCTTCATGATCTCAAAACATTTCATATAGTTTGAAAACAATTTTTCTTGATGCATTGTCAATGATATTTCAAAAACATTGGCCATGTTATCAAAACCAACCTTTCTAATTTCAAAATATTTCATATAGTCTGAAGACAATATTAACACAATACATTTTATTATCAAGTGCATGATTTCGAAAAGCATCATTCATGTCTTTCAAAAACCTTATACATAATTTCAAAATTCATCTCGCATGATTTTAAAACATTTTTGTAAATATATCTACCTAATACACCTACTTTATGATTTCAAAAAGTATTATATATAAGGTTTCAAAAACGTTAAACACAGTTTTCTTAAAAGAACCCCATGCATAGTTTTCAAAAATATTTTCCTCATACAGTGATTTAACCTTCAAATTCTGCTTCATATGTCGCCTTGGCATATCTGGCATCTCAACTTCGTAAAGCATTTTTACTTGATGTTTTGACCTAAGCACATCCAGTGCAAGGTTTCAAAACATCATCAACTTTTAAATCCATATGGGATCTTTTTATTTTCACAATTAGATCCTTGTGGATAATTGTCATAGCAATCTATTCCCGGCTCATACTGGCCTCAGAGACAGTGCCTGTCTGATGCTGGCTATGTCAGCATGTTTACTGGGTTATCCGTATAGTGTGCTTGCTGTGCTTTTGTGCATCAAGGTTGTCACTGATGTTCTGTGTAAATAATGGAGTGACAGTAGTAAAGTATGATGCATGTATCAGAAATCAAGTAGCAGTTTAATCACAACTGTAAGCAAGCACAGTAATTAAGCATTAATTAAATATTAATTAATTGTACGGACACCTGGTTTGGTGAGGGTTGTCACAGTGGAGATATGAATGGTGAAAATCTTTTATTTTATATAGACAGTAAAATAATGTCAAGACACCACGGACAAACGATAAGGAAGAATCACCTTCAACATAAGAAACTAGTTATTAAAGTCATTAATACAAAACCAAATAAAAAGTGCGAAAAGATTAGAAATAAAAAGTATTACACTAGACACTTGTCTTCACCAAGTGATGTAAGAGACTTAGGCAAACATGGCCTTGATTGTCAAGAACTCTTACGATCAATCTTGGATCCCGAGACGACTCACACACTCTATGATGGACAATGGATGATGGTGGTGGATGATGGTGTTATGGTGGTGGTGGGTGGTGGATGAAGTGTGAGAGAGGTGGTGTGCCAAGGGATGGTTTGAGCTTGAGCCAAGCACTCCTATTTATAGGCTGAACAGAAGCTCGGGCACGGCCCTGAGTCCAGTGGGCACGGCCCCGTGTCCACATCCTTCTCTTTCTTCATTTAATGCAGCTTGTCTTATTAGTTGACCACGCCCCCGTGTCCGCTGAGCATGACCCCGTGTGCAGAAGAATCTTTGTACTATGAAGATTTGCCTGGATTGTGCGAATCTTATAGTTGACCACGGCCCCGTGTCTGCTGAGCACGGCCCCGTGGTGGGCAATAGAAGCTTCTACCACTTTGTCTTTTCTGCTGACACTTGGGCACGCCCCCGTGCTGGCTGAGCACGGGGCGTGTTCAGTCTTCTGTCTTCTTGTTTTGCTTGGGAAGATGCTGTCGTGGGGTCGGGCATGTCACGTCTTGTTCCTTTTCTTGTATTTATGTTAGATTTTGATGTCTTTTTGCTTCTTTTGTTAATTTGAGCTCATTTAATCCTGAAAATACAAAAGGAAGACAAAAGCACATTTTTTCCAACATTAGTATTAAAAAAGGGTTAGTTTTATGCCACAATTGATGTAATTTATATGTTGCATTTTGCACACATCAAATACCCCCACACTTGAATTTTTGCTTGTCCTCAAGCAAAACTCTTTAATATGTGGCTATTACACTCCGAAATGGAATGGGTAGAAAAGAAGGTTTTTGGGCTTGTCATAGAGTGTCGGGATTTCCAAGATTCTTTATTTAGTTTTATTTTTATTTATTTACAATCCTATTCGTCATGATTTATTTAAAACTTTTCATAAGATAAATTACTTATTAGGGCATGATATGCCTCTTTAAAATTCTATTTATATACAAGTTCACATACCTCACGGGGATCACTCAACACTCGGCCGAAAATGTATTTTTGTGGATCACTCGAGAGCGGCATGGAACTTACTCCTACCATAGGCTTGCCAAGCAATCATTCATCCTCCTTTTTAACTTATATACCTTTGTAAATATCAAGAGGACTTTTTGGGTGAAGGGTTAGGCTTGGGTTAAAGGTAGGTGGTTGGGTTAGTGGTTAGTAGAAAAAGGGCGAAAAGCGTAACAAGTATCGGTTTTCGTAAGACTTTCTATTTTTCAACTTTTATTTTTATGAAGCTATTTTTCAAACAAAGTCATTTTTGATAAACTTGTTTGTTTATTTGCTTTTGCTTCATAATCAATTTTTTTTTTTGAAAGTCATATGAGAAACCGAACTTGTTACTAAAACAAAGGGTTAAAAATGAAAAAGGTTTTGGTAGGTGAAAGGGGGTTATGAAATGAAAAGGTTTAGGCTCAAAGGGGCTAACTAGGGAGATTTTTGGGTAGGTGGTAAAAAAAAGAAAAATAATGGTGTAGAAATAAAAAGGGTTAGCCTAATGCCTCCATCATTTACTTACTCGGGTTTAAGTTGGTAAGGACCGGGAATGTATCGACATGGCAAGTTCTAGAGTCGTAAGAACCAAGCGGCTATTCACACAAGAAACGAAAAATGAGCATTTAGTTTAAAGATATATATTTGTATGCTCAATAAAGGCTCAAAACTCACTTTTGTGGGAATGAGTTTTTATGTGATCAAGTATATATAATTAAATTTTAACTAAGCTTGTCATGCCTTTTCATAATTTTCTTATGTTGGTTCTTTTTATCACGACGCTATCGGTTGTAAATTCATAAAAATATAACGTTTTTAGAACTTGAAATTCCCAAGTTAAACCTAGACAAGTAAAACAAATGAAATTTTTTTGAAAAAAATTTGGGGTGATTAGCGGTTCCAATAGAGTTTTGTGTAAGGCTTGTATTTAGGACTTGCAAGATTCAAGGTTTTAGCATCCCCCCCACACTTAAATTACACATTATCCTCAATATGTCCCAAAAATAAGTTTTTAGGTTGATTGAATGTGTAAAAAGGTGTGAAAAAGCAAAAAAAAAAAAATATGTTACTGGGCACTGGACACGGCCCCGTGCCTGGTGGGCACGACCCCATGTTCAGGTGCCAGTAACAAAAACTTACAGAAGGTGGACACGGGGGCGTGTTGGCTGGACACGACCCCGTGTTTATCAAGGTCTGCAGAAATAAAACAAACAGCAG
The DNA here is from genome assembly GCA_030545235.1 of Helianthus tuberosus. NCBI lineage: Eukaryota > Viridiplantae > Streptophyta > Magnoliopsida > Asterales > Asteraceae > Helianthus > Helianthus tuberosus. The sequence continues at coordinate 5,109 of JARYGA010005431.1, forward strand.
GTCTGGGGAGTGGGCACGGGGGCGTATCGGCTGGACACGGCCCCGTGTGGACAATCTGCAAGGTTGAAAAACATGTTTCTTTCTTCGGTTTTCATGTCCCGGCTTTAGTAGCACTAATGCTTAGTACTCTAAGCCTCGTATGTACCTGCTTAATCAATAAACACTATACCACACCATAGCAAACATCCTAATTTTACCAAGTTCAACATCCATGTCAACAAAGTTAAAAAGGAAAATAAATGCAGAAAATAGAAGAAGTTAGGGAAAGTAAATTGTTCAACACTTGGCACGCAGGCCTTAAATTGTACAAGATTAGAAAAGGTTAACCTGGGGAATTACCAAACAACCGCTTCTTCCTCCGCTCCACCCGCCTAGTCCATGTCTTCATCCTCATCGTCATCATCTCCACCATGCCCGGCAATGTACTCCCGTATATTGCCAATATCATCCTGGATATCGGATATGTTTCTCTCGATCGCCCCAACCCGGTTGTACGTGTTGCTTGCCATATTGTAGGTGTTCCTGGTGCACATGAGGTTTTCCTGTAACAAATCATGCAAACTTTGAAAGTTAGGAAAACCGCCTCCTGAGGAGGAGGATTGGCCTGGATCACCATGGGGCTGGTATTGGTACTGATGATGTTGTGGAGCGTGGAGGATAAGTGCTTCTTGCGGGTTCCATGCATGACCTTGCATCCTTTGAAAGCTTACCGTCCCGTCTTCAGCCTCATAAATTAGGTTCATTGAGCGGCAAATGTGTATATCTACCCTTCCCGACCATGGGCTTCTACCGAATGACCTAGGTATGTTGGTGAAGTGTTTGAAGAGATGGTACACCCATCCCCTAAAGAAGATAGGGGTTGGTGCAGTAGCAAGGCGGTTATGATGCATGTTTCGGAGCATGAGGAACGGAACATCAAGGGGCCTGCGGTTATGGATGCAGTGGAGGACAACCAAATCTCTTAACCCAACGACGCCACTGCTATAATGTCTTTGACTAAGAGAGTAGCCAAGGAGCCTATGGATGTATCTGTAGAGCGGATCCCTCAACTTCGTGCTCTTAGTGCTGCTCGGATTGTAGTACCCTTCACCAATCTGAGCCCACGCGGCTTGGCGATTGTTTTCACCTATCTCTCGCATCCCTCCAGTATTTTCCTCGTTTCCCGCATCTTCTTCCGCGTACAACCCGACAATCGACCCAAATTGTGCCATTGAGATCGAATACCTAGTTCCGTCGCATCGGAATGCTACCCCATCATTGTCGAATGGGTCGCACCTTGAGTTGAATGTGAAGGTGCTATAGAATTCCAAAGTGCATTCGTGGACGGAACGGAGTCGAGTTGTTAAAGCGACTCTTAGTGGTCCCGTGACAAGGTTGTTGAAGCGGTCGAGTTGGTTTACCAATGTTAACAAATCAGTACATGCTTGCCTTGGGTATTCCTCCGGCCTTGTTTGAAGTACTTCGTATCTAGCCCTTGCATCGAGCTCATTGGCATTAAACCTTGTGAACTTCCTTGCCATCTGAAAGAATACACCAAAAGTTAGCACGAAACAGAAGAGTTTTCGGACAAAACTACAAACAGTGGGCTGGACACGGCCCCGTGTCCAGGCGTCTGTTACACAAGAATTCCATTTTTCGACCCGGTTTCGAAAACTTGAAAATTTTTGGTCCAATAGATGCGGTTTCCCCCGAAAATGAAACCCTAAGTGCCGTTTTTCCCAAAACGACCCGTTTACCCAATCAATTTTATCTTTTTCGGTTCAAGAACAAGGGTTTGGGGTTTTTGTGAGAAATCGGGCGAATCTATGAACAATACAAGTGTATTTACTTCCCTTAACACTAATCTAACTAAAGGCAAACAGATCTAAACAAAAATTTGAGGTTCGATCCGGATGAACTTCAAGAACCCTAGAATTTTCCCCAATTTTTTAGTGTTTTAACTACATGCAAATGCTTAATCTAACTAATAATAGTGATAGAATCATACCTTGATGTTGTTAGAATGATAGGAGACGTTGAAAATATGCGGAAAATCGCCTGGAACCAGAGCGTTTTCGGGGAAACGGGGCGTGTGGAATGGTGTAACTGATATGAAAAAGGGGATATATCCCGACAGTAGCGTGGACACGGCCCCCTGTCCAGCGGACACGGCCTCGTGCCGAGCAAATTTTTTTTTAGTGCTAGTGTGAGTGCCCGTTGTTTCCCAAAAGAATTGGTTAGAAGACTTACCGATTTAGATGTCGTCCTTATCTTTCGTAACCTACTAGGTATGATGTTGATGTTTTCATTCTTCCACCGTTTGAAGCGAGATCTCCTCCTCTTCGTCCTCAATGAATCCTTGATAAAGTTTCAGCCGTTGGCCATTGACTTTGAATGGGGGTCCATTCCGAGATTTAATTTCTATTGCACCGTGTGGGAAGATATGAGTGATGGAAAAAGGTCCTGACCACCTAGACTTTAATTTACCAGGAAACAATTGAAGTCGTGAATTAAACAAAAGAACTAGATCTCCTACTCGAAATTCATTAGGTTTAATATGTTTGTCATGCAAATTTTTCATTCTTTCCTTATAAATTTCGGAGTTTGAGTATGCATAATTTCTAAGCTCGTCTAATTCATTTAATTGACAAAATCGATTTTTACCAGCAAATTCTAAATCTAAGTTTACATTTTTGATTGCCCAGTAGGCTTTGTGTGCAATTTCTACCGGCAAGTGACAACTTTTTCCATACACTAGCTTATATGGGGTTGTACCTATTGTTGTTTTATAAGCAGTTCGAAAAGCCCATAAAGCATCATCTAATTTATCTGCCCATTCCTTTTTATTTAACCCTACGGTTTTTTTCAAGTATTCGTTTTAAACCTATATTAGTCACTTCGGCTTGTCCGTTTGTTTGAGGATGATATGCTGTTGAGACCTGGTGATAGACCCCATATCTTGTTAAAAAAATTCAAGTTGATGGTTGCAAAAATGGGTACCTCTATCACTTATTAATGCTTTAGGTGTGCCAAAACGAGAGAATAGTTTTTTCAGAAATCTTACCACGACTCTTTCATCATTTGTTGGAAGTGCCTCGCCCTCGGCCCATTTAGACAAGTAGTCTACTGCCACAAGTATATATTTGTTTCCTTTCGACGGTGGGAACGGTCCCATAAAGTCGAGTCCCCACACATCAAAAATTTCACAAACAAGAACGCCATTTTGTGGCATTTCGTTTTTGGAAGAAATATTACCTGTTCTTTGGCAAGCATCACATGTCTTGACAAGACTTTGGGCGTCTTTGTAAATGGTTGGCCAATAAAATCCTGAATCAAATACCTTTCAGGCGGTACAAGCGGCACCATGATGCCCTCCGTATGGACTTTCATGACAATGGCGGAGAATTCTTCGGGCTTCGCTACCATGTACGCATCGACGGATGAGTTGGTCGGCACACATTTTGAAAATATATGGATCTTCCCAAAAATAGTGCTTCACATTAGCAAAGAATTTTTTTCTTTGATGATGTGGCCAACCTTTTGCGACTATACCGCTAGTTAGGTAGTTAGCATTGTCGGCGTACCATGGTTCTTCTTTATATTCCACCATTTCTAGGGACTTAGTTGGAAATTTTTCGTTGATTTGCTCGTCCCTGGTTGCCTCCAAAGCTGGGTTTTCTAAGCGCGAAAGATGATCTGCTGCAGTGTTTTCTGCTCCTCTTTTGTCTTTGATTTCAATGTCAAATTCTTGGAGGAGTAGAATCCACCGAATCAAACGTGGTTTTGCATCCTGCTTTTTGAAGAGATATCGAATGGCTGCATGATCTGTATAGACTATAGTTTAGAAAGAACAAGGTAAGAACGAAATTTATCAAAAGCAAATACCACAGCTAGTAATTCTTTTTCAGTTGTTGTGTAGTTTTCTTGCACATCGTTAAGTGTTTTACTAGCATAATAAATGGGGTGGAAATGCTTTTCTTTTCTTTGTCCCAAGACAGCTCCAACTGCAAAGTCACTAGCATCACACATGATTTCGAAAGGAAATTTCCAATCAGGCGCTATCATGATAGGTGCATTGACTAACATTTCTTTTAGGGTTAGAAATGCTTGATTGCAATCCTTGTCAAAGATGAAAGGGGAATCTATTTCAAGTAATTTTGTTAGAGGCCTTGAAATTTTAGAAAAGTCTTTGATAAACCGCCTATAAAATCCGGCATGCCCTAGGAAACTTCTGATAGCTCTTACGGAGGATGGAGGTGGTAGTCCAGAAATGGTATCTATTTTGGCTCGATCCACCTCCATTCCTTCGCTTGCGATTTTGTGACCGAGTACTATTGTCACGGCCCCCAACCCGGTTTGACCCGTTTCAGGAGCCGCGGGACAGAAATCCCGTGGTATTTAATTAACAGCGGAAGTTTTCTTCAGGATCTTTTAAAAACTGCAATTTCCCGATTATTTTATATCACAACTCGAGATAAAATCCCGATAATTTACAATCTTGAGATTTCAAGGAGAAATCTTTTATTTTACAAAACATGTTTCTTTATTTTATACTGAGCCACTTCCTTAAGCTTGTAGTGCTTCTTGGCACTTTTCCTGGATCACAACAGATCACCTGAAACATGTTTGAAAAAGGTTTTGTCAGCGGGAAATACTGAGTGAATCATTCGTTTTACTAAAAACGACCTGTTTGTTATAATTTACAGTATTAAGGGAGATTACAATGTTTCAGATATCAACCAACTACCCACAGTATTTGTCACTCGACCGGATCTGTGACTATGGTCATATCACCATTGGCCACCCGTTTGTCCAATGGCAAAGATTATCAAGTAATGTATACAAAACCCCACATACTGGCTGTAATTTGGTGATTACATAAACTTAATCCCTGTAATTATAACTTTGAAAATAAACTTGATTTTGAAAGTAATTTGATAAAAAGAGAATGACTCACATTGCAGATTTAATTGAGCAGAGCCTAGCCTACTAATTAGCCTTTTTAACCTAAAGTAATAATAGGCACACAATTCGGTTAGTAACTTAATACAGCATTTACTATAACTCACGAGATTAAACCCTCACATCGAATGACAAAGTGCGATACTTAAACATCCATTGAATTAACAACGAATGACAAAGCATAAACCCTAATGTGGGCAGCACTTAAACATCCATTGGATAGTTTAATCGATCGGACATTGAATCGTATCAGCGATCGAGTTATTACCCTGTATTGCGGCGACGATTAGTGATCCGTGTGTGTTGTGATAGTAAACAGAGCGTAACTCAGTGCATGTAGCGAAATTTTACGTCGTTTTAACTCCAGAATTCAAGTCCCAAGGCCCTCTATTTATACACAAAATTTGACACGCTTACGGACCGTAAGCCTCATCCCTTACGGTCCGTAAGGGTTACAATCTATTTATAGGGTAGCCCCGTGTGTGTGTAGGCTTGCTGAGTTGACAGTTTCTTAAAATTCGTTTTTGACAACGAGATTTTAAGATAATCATAACTAGGGTTTTACCCCCCCTGAGTTTTAGGGGCCCTGATCCTGATTCTGATTATTCTGAAAATTTTAGGGTTTGTGCAGAATCACTTGGGTGTCCCAATTAGGGTTTCCTATTGGACAATTAAAATAATAATTAAGACTTTTTGATACGATTTGTTACATCCTCCCCACCTTAATAAAAATCTCGTCCTCGAGATTTACCGGAATAATTGAGGATAATTTCGCTTCATTTCTGATTCCAGTTCCCAAGTGTATTCGGGTCCTCTCTTTGAATCCCACTTTACTTTAACTAGCACTAGTCGTTTGTGCTTGAGAAACTTCACTTTTCTGTCTTCTATCTAAAGAGGTTTCTCAACAAATTTTAGCTTTTCGTTTACCTCTATATCTTGGAGAGGTACTACTAAAGATTCGTCTGATAGACACTTCTTGAGATTGGATACATGAAATACATCATGTACTCCAGCTAACTCTTCTGGTAGTTGTAACCGATAAGCAACTGGTCCTATACGTTGGATCACTGGAAATGGTCCTACGTATCTGGGACTTAGCTTTCCTTTCTTACCGAATCTAACAACTCCTTTCCAAGGAGAAACTTTCAAAAGTACTTTATCTCCGACTTGAAACTCCAACGGCTTTCGTATATTATCTGCATAACTCTTCTGGCGATCTCTAGCCGTCTTCAGTCCTTCCTTGATCTGAGTAATCTTGTCGGTCGTCTCTTGCACTATTTCAGGACCTGACAATTAACTTTCTCCTATTTCTGCCCAACAAACTGGAGTTCTGCATTTTCTTCCATACAGTGCCTCGAATGGGGCAGTTTCAATACTTGAATGGTAACTATTGTTATAGGAGAATTCGATCAAAGGTAAGTGATCGTCCCAATTTCCACCAAAATCTATTACACATGCTCGGAGCATGTCTTCTAGAGTTTGGATCGTCCTTTCACTTTGCCCGTCTGTTTGTGGATGATATGCAATGCTTAGGTTTAGTCGAGTTCCCATTGCTTCTTGGAAACTAGTCCAAAAATGAGAAGTAAAACGACTATCCCTATCCGAAACAATGGAGAGTGGAACTCCATGTAAGGATACAACTTCATCTACATACAACTTTGCCAATCTTTCCATGTTAAAGGTTTCTTTCATAGGTAGAAAGTGAGCTGATTTGGTTAATCGGTCCACAATTACCCAAATCGCGTCATTACCTTTTCTGGTTTTGGGTAACTTAGTAACAAAATCCATTGTTATGAGTTCCCATTTCCATACAGGCATTTCTAACTATTGTAGTAGACCTGCAGGTTTCTGGTGTTCTGCCTTAACTTGTGAACAAGTAAGACACTTAGAAACATATCTAGCTATATCTTTCTTCATGCCTATCCACCAGAAATTCTTTCTTAAATCTTGGTACATCTTATTGTTTCCTGGATGCATAGTATACCTAGATTTATGGGCTTCTTCTAAAATCTTATTTCTTAATTCTCCTTGCTTAGGTACCCAAATTCTGCTTTTGTGGAATCTCCAAATTCCATCAGCTCCTTGTTCTAATTCTTTTATTCGTCCCTTCATTCCTTCAGCATCATCCTTGATTGCTGTTTCCTGAACACTCTTTAATTGTTCCATTAAATCTAACTGTAAATTTAACCTAAGAGCACGAACTCGTCGTTGTTTCTCATGATACTTACGACTTAAGGCATCTGCAACTACATTTGCCTTTCCTTCATGATATTGAATATCACAGTCGTAGTCACTTAGGATTTCCACCCATCTTCTTTGCCTCATGTTTAACTCTTTTTGCCCAAATATATATCTTAAACTTTTATGATCTGTATAGACAGTAAACTTACTTCCGTACAGATAATGTCTCCATATTTTCAGGGCAAAAATTACGGCTCCTAATTCTAAATCATGAGTCGTATAGTTTTCCTCGTGCTTTTTCAATTGTCTTGAAGCATACGCAATTACCTTCTTGCGTTGCATCAGCACACATCCAAATCCTAATTTTGAAGCATCACAATATACTTCAAAATCTTCAGTTCCTTCTGGTAAGGCTAGGATTGGAGCATTGGTTAATTTCTGCTTCAATATTCTAAAGGCTTCTTCTTGTTTAGATCCCCATTCAAACTTAACTGTTTTACAGGTTAGCTTAGTTAATGGTACAGCTATTTTGGAAAAATCCTTAATAAACCGTCTATAATATCCGGCTAAACCTATAAAACTTCTAATTTCCATTGCGGATTACGGAACCTCCCATTTGGTAATTGCTTCTATCTTAGCAGGATCTACATGAATGCCTTCGTGATTCACCATGTGTCCTAAGAATTGCACTTCTTGCAGCCAAAATTCACATTTCGAGAATTTGGCGTAAAGCTTTTCTTTTCTTAACAAAGTTAAGAGTGCATGCAAGTGCTGACAATGTTCTTCTTGATTTTTGGAATAAATAAGTATATCGTCGATAAAGATAATTACAAATTTATCCAAATACGGTTTACAGATTCTATTCATCATGTCCATGAATGCTTCAGGTGCATTCGTTAACCCAAAGGGCATGACTGTAAACTCGTAATGACCATACCTAGTTCTGAAAGCAGTTTTAGGTATGTCTTCTTCTTGTACCTTTAATTGATGATATCCAGAGCGTAAATCTATTTTAGAAAAATACCTAGCTCCCTGAAGTTGGTCGAAAAGATCATCAATCCTAGGTAATGGGTATCGATTCTTAATTGTAACCTTATTCAATTCTCTATAATCAATACACATTCTCATTGAACCATCTTTCTTCTTTACAAACAACACTGGTGCTCCCCATGGGGATAAACTAGGTTGTATGAAACCTTTACTTAATAATTCATCTAATTGCTTTTTCAGTTCTAACATTTCTGTGGGTGCTAACCGATAAGGTGCCTTGGCTATCGGTATAGTTCCGGGAATTAGATGAATCCTAAATTCTACCTCCCTATCTGGTGGTAATCCTGGTAATTCTTCTGGGAATACATCTGGGTATTCTGAGACTATAGGAATCTCCTTAAGTTCTTTACCCTTAGTACTAATGATTACTGAAATCATATATACTATTCCTTGTTTTCGTTCATAACTAGCAACTTTCATTACTGATATGAACTTCATGGGTTTACGTGGTTTATCTCCTGTAATTATGATTACTTCTCCGGTAGGTGCTTGAATTTCTATGGAATTCTGATCACAAAGAATTCGAGCATGGTTGGCTACTAACCAATCCATTCCTAACACAACATCAAATTCGGCTAATTTCATAGGTAATAGGTTTGCAAATAATTTATGACCTGAGAGTTCTATATTTTCCTTTTGCAAAACTTTATCTATGCTAACAGAATTTCCGTCTGCCGTTTCGACTGTAAAAATTTGCCTAAGGTTGGTTAAGGGTAAGTTAAGAGCTTGGCAGAATGAAGTATTGATAAAACTTTGGTTGGCACCAGAGTCAAATAATACTTTTGCATACACGTTGTGGACTAAAAACGTACCCGCTATCACATCTGGAATGAGTTCTGCTTCTTGAGTGGTCAGCTGGAATGCTCGAACATTCTTCTTGGTAGCTCCATCAGCCGTCTTGGCTTTGTTGTCTGCTGGTTTGATCAATATAGGACATTATGTTTTGAAATGCCCAGCTTCTCCACAATTATAGCAGATCCTAGTTTTCCTTCTGCAGTCTTCTTCACGATGTCCTATGGCTTTGCAAAAATTGCAAGTCACATTACATCTTCCATAATGTTTCTTTCGGCAATTCTTACAGAACGGTAAGTTTGAAGATTGCCCTGTTCCTCTTTTCTTGAAATTGCTACTATTACCCATACGAACTCCTTGGGTAATTTTCTGAGCCAATTCCTTTTTCCTGTTATCATCTCTTGTGCGTACTAGTTCATCAGTTAGGGTGTTGGCTAATTCCACTGCATCGTCAATAGTGCGGGGTCTCGCAGCTTTAACGATATTGCGGATTTCACCAATCAATCCCCAAATATAGCGAGAAATAAGTACCGGTTCTGGCGAAGCCAGTGTTGGTACCACTCTAGCATATTCAAAGAATGTCGAAGTATAACCGCGACAATCTATACCCATCATTCGATGATTTAGAAACTTATTTGCCATTTGATCTCTTTCATATTCGGGACAGCATTTTCTTTCTACAAGATTCTTAAATTCTTCCCAATTCATAGCATACGCCATCATCCTTCCTTTTGCTTGTAACACCGTGTTCCACCATTCTAGCGCCCCTTCTTTAAAAAGATTTGAAGCGTACATGACCTGATCGTCCTTGGCACATTTACTTATTGTAATTACTGCCTCGGTTTTCTCTAACCAACGCAATGCCGCAGTCGCTCCTTCATTTCCTGCAAACTCAGAGGGTTTACAAGCAAGAAATTCTTTGTAAGTGCAACCAGGCGTTGCAGCTTTCATTTTCTTAGGGAGCGGGGCTTGCCGTGGTTCATTATCATGATTAGTATGATTATTGCCTCCGTTTACGCTATTACTGAAGTTATCTTCAGAAATACGTTTGCTAGGAATGATTTGTTGAGGTTCGATTGGATTTCTAACAGCAGCAACTATTGCTGGAATAACATTGGCTATTCCCTGAGCAACAATATTTTCTATATCCTGCCTATTTAGAAATTGATCCTCCTGGTGTTGCTCGGATTGATTAACCTCATTAACTGGTTCATTATTAGCGTTTTCCATCTGATAATATATTAAATTTTATTAGTATCAAAATAAATAACAATTATATACAAAATAATCATACTAATTTCACAATACATATATAGCCAAAACTATCGATTTCTCGATTTCCATTTATATTTAATAGTATGCATCAATACACACCATTATCTTACAAAGTTTTATTTTAGGTTATTTCACATGATTATATTATTATTGCTAATTTACAACCACAGTCTCATAACCCCCTTATCCCTCGTCAGCTAATATTTTAATAACGGCGCTCCCTCTCATCATACTTCCCGGATCCTATTTCCCGCATCCATTAACTCCTCGCCAAAGTGACGGAGTTCAGCTAAATTCTCATTGCTCATAAGTGGATTAGGTATAGGTTCTGGGTCAAATTGAGGAAGAAAGGAATAAGGACTGTTAAGCAGATTTTGGAACTGCCAGTCATTCGTCCACCAGTCGTCCATTCCTAAAGGTTGGGTGTGGATTATAGGTTCTGGGATTGCTGGTTCTAAGTTTATAGGGAGTTGAGTTTCAATAGGACGAGTAAAAACATTTGTATTGACAGGCTGAATAGTATCACAGCTTGCCAATATAAAATCTAGCTCTTCCTGCAGAGTCATTTCCTGAGTTTGTTTAGAACTTTCTACAACTTCTACCTGAGAACCTCCTCCAATCTCCATTTCTATTTTCTTAGAATATTCATCAAACTGTAATCCCATCTGCCTAGACTCTTCCCCGACTTCAATTCCCTTCCCTTTATCTAAAGGATTTTCTATTTTAGGCATCTTTCTAGTGACAGGTTTTCTCCTGCGCACACGTCTCCATCCTACAAATCTCCTTCTTTTCTTGGGCTTGGGTTTCTTGGGAGGTGGAGCATTGAATTCAATAGGTTCTTCTATATCTGGTATATACCTATTGAAATCTCTGGAAACCTCTATTTTTACTGGATAGAGATTTAAGTTCTGAAGGGCGTCAGACAAGTCACTCATGCTGTTTAGCAAAATACACACAATTAAGAATCATAACAAAATTATATAGAAAAACTTTTAAATATTATTTCATACTGGGTACTACAAAACAACTAAAAAGTAAAACATACTAAAGTTTATTGTAACTTATTTATTTACTGGGTAAGGTTTCTAGACTGTAGGTAATAAGGTTGCTAAAACTTGAGTCAGATTAATTTAAAGATTTGCATTAACTGCTACAGTGGCTAGCATATAAAGATCCACCCATTTTTCATCTAACTTGTCTTCCCAAGGTGATTTACTGGTTAATTCCTGGGTTTCCTATTTAATCTTCTTTTCTCGGAATTTCTTTATTTTCTCCTGACTTTTCTTTAAAATCAAACTTCTTTTATTAGGAGAAAGTGGTTCCTCATATTGTGCCTTTCGCACAAATATTCCTTCTTCAGGAATTACAGAGTGATTTGAGGATTTGGTTTGGGATGAACTTCCCTTCTCGTTGTATGACCTATCTAATTTAAGATAGATGTTTGACAGCTTTTGTTTACCCATACTGTGTACAAATACTCAAATAAGTAAACACATAATCACATAATGACAAGTAGAAAAATTAAGTATTTTCTAAATACTTAATTGGCTTAAATCAGTGGCTCTGATACCACCTTTTTCTGTCACGGCCCCCGACCCGGTTTGACCTGTTTCAGGAGCCGCGGGATAGAAATCCCGTGGTATTTAATTAACAGCGGAAGTTTTCTTCAGGATCTTTTAAAAACTGCAATTTCCCGATTATTTTATTTCACAACTCGGGATAAAATCCCGATTATTTTATTTCATAACTCGGGATAAAATCCCGATAATTTACAATCGTTATTTTATACTGAGCCACTTCCTTAAGCTTGTAGTGCTTCTTGGCACTTTTCCTGGATCACAACAGATCACCTGAAACATGTTTGAAAAAGGTTTTGTCAGTGGGAAATACTGAGTGAATCATTCGTTTTACTAAAAACGACCTGTTTGTTATAATTTACAGTATTAAGGGAGATTACAATGTTTCAGATATCAACCAACTACCCACAGTATTTGTCACTCGACCGGATCTGTGACTATGGTCATATCACCATTGGCCACCCGTTTGTCCAATGGCAAAGATTATCAAGTAATGTATACAAAACCCCACATACTGGCTGTAATTTGGTGATTACATAAACTTAATCCATGTAATTATAACTTTGAAAATAAACTTGATTTTGAAAGTAATTTGATAAAAAGAGAATGACTCACATTGCAGATTTAATTGAGCAGAGCCTAGCCTACTGATTAGCCTTTTTAACCTAAATTAATAATAGGCACACAATTCGGTTAGTAACTTAATACAACATTTACGATAACTCACGAGATTAAACCCTCACATCGAATGACAAAGTGCGATACTTAAACATCCATTGAATTAACAACGAATGACAAAGCATAAACCCTAATGTGGGCAGCACTTAAACATCCATTGGATAGTTTAATCGATAGGACATTGAATCGTATCAGCGATCGAGTTATTACCCTGTATTGCGGCGACGATTAGTGATCCGTGTGTGTTGTGATAGTAAACAGAGCGTAACTCAGTGCATGTAGCGAAATTTTACATCGTTTTAACTCCAGAATTCAAGTCCCAAGGCCCTCTATTTATACACAAAATTTGACACGCTTACGGACCGTAAGCCTTATCCCTTACGGTCCGTAAGGGTTACAATCTATTTATAGGGTAGCCCCGTGTGTGTGTAGGCTTGCTGAGTTGACAATTTCTTAAAATTCGTTTTTGACAACGAGATTTTAAGATAATCGTACCTAGGGTTTTACCCCCCCTGAGTTTTAGGGGCCCTGATCCTGATTCTGATTATTCTGAAAATTTTAGGGTTTGTGCAGAATCACTTGGGTGTCTCAATTAGGGGTTCCCATTGGACAATTAAAATAATAATTAAGACTTTTTGATACGAGTTGTTACAACTATTCCCTCCGTTACCATGAAATGGCATTTTTCCCAATTAAGGGCGAGGTTAGTTTCCTCACATCGGGATAGCATTCGTTCAAGGTTATCGAGGCATTGGTTATATGAATCCCCAAAGATAGAAAAGTCATCCATAAATACTTCCATTGTCTTTTCTATCATGTCGTGGAAAATGGCCACCATGCAACGTTGGAATGTTGCGGGTGCGTTACATAGACCAAACGGCATGCGTCGATAAGCAAAAGTTCCATAGGGACATGTGAAAGTTGTCTTTTCTTGGTCTTCGGGTGCTATCGGGATTTGAAAGTAACCTGAAAAACCATCCAAGTAACAATAAAATTTATGACCGGATAATCTTTCTAACATTTGATCAATGAAGGGTAAAGGAAAGTGTTCTTTTCTTGTTGCTTCGTTTAATCGTCTATAATCTATACATACTCTCCATCCTGTGACGGTTCTCGCTGGTATTAATTCATTTTTTCATTAGTTATCACTGTCATACCTCCTTTCTTTGGAACTACTTGGACGGGACTCACCCAAGGACTATCGGAGATAGGATAGATAAGTCCGGCGTCAAGTAATTTGATGACTTCGTTTTTAACCACTTCTTGAACATTTGGGTTTACTCGACGTTGTGGTTGTATTACCGGTTTGTAGTCATCATTCATTAAAATTTTGTGTGTACACGTGGAATGACTTATTCCCTTAATGTCTACAAGTTTCCAAGCGATCGCGTTTTTGTGTTTTTCAAAAGGCTAATTAATTTTTCTTTTTCTAAGCTATCTAATTTAGACGAAATAATTACAGGCAAATTACCATCTTTGTCTAGAAAAGCATATTCCAAACCTTTTGGAAGTTCTTTGAGCTCAAGAGGTGGGTCTTTAGGAGACTCCTTATTTGGTTGCTCATTTTGATCAAGAACTTTAAAAGTTTGTTCTATGGCGACCTCTTCTTCAACAAAGTGGTCAATCTTTTCACTTGTATCGGGTGGTTCATCTTCATCTTCAATTAGGGGGTCATTATTGCCGAATGGATATTTCATTGACCGTTCAAGATCGACACTTCTTTTAAATGCCCCTAATTGAAGAGGTAGATTGTTGAACTTCCGGTTTCTCAAAGCTTCGTGAGTTTTTACAAATGGTCGTCCCAACACTAGAGGAGCGTCATCGAGGATGACAAAGTCGGTTAGGATTACCATTTGATTTGTTTGAACCAAGACATCTTCAACTATACCGATTGATTTTATTACTTTCCGATTGGATAGAAAAATGGGTATTTGAAGTGGAGAAAAATTACTAATGCTTAATTTTTCGAAAATGTAGTTAGGCATTATGTTAACACAAAGATCTTTATCAATTGTGACATTACTAATAAATGAATTTTGAAAGAAACATGGAACCGGTGTAATGTTAATTTCAAATGGGTCTTCTTTTATTAGCGAGGTTTGATCATTAGTTAACTTAACCCTTACCGTTTCGTCAATTTTAGTGTTAGTGTTTAATTCTTTTAAAAACTTAGCATGAGTGGGTACTAAACAACGATTTTCGAAAGAAGGTGACAAGAGATTAATTTCTTCAAAATTATACTCTTCTTGAATTTTAACGTTGTCGGACTCACCTTTTTCGTTGTTTAACTCATGTGTCGGCTCTTCACTTATTTGTTCTTCCATTTTTACACTTTCGGTTATCTCTTCTTTTTTTAATTTTTCTCTTGCGCGGGACTCCTCTTCCCTTACGCGAGATTCTTTTATATAGCGATCGATAACTCTAAGGTGTTCTAATATCCTATCGGTCACTTCGGTTATAGAAAAAGTATCGGGATTTTCAAAGCTTGAATCCGGTTGTTCGATCCTTTGTTCCTCATAATACCCATATGAAGTAGATGGTTCACACCATTGTTCTTCATTGTAAGCATATGATGGATAAGGGTCGTTATTTTGTTCTTCATAAGACTCATATGAGGTGGGTTGTTCACGCCATGGTTCCTCATAGTAAGCATACGAAGGTGGTGGCTCATATCTTGATTCCTCAAAGTATGAGTAAGCAGGCTCATACCTTGGTTCATCAAAATATGAGTATGAGGGAGGAGGTTCATACCTTTGGTCTTCATAGGATGTGTATGAAGTCGATGGCTCGTACCTGGGCTCCTCATAGTAGGTGTATGAATTGGATGGTTGATATGAGTGACGATATTGAACCGAGTGTGGGTTTCTACAATTAGTGCAATAGTTACTCCTATAATCATCCTCCTCATAGGTGTAGTTGTAACCTCCTGAGTATTGATCCATAAGAATCACTCAGCAGACCACAACCAAGTCTCGAGATTAGAAAACAAAAATAAAAACGGAAACAGAGGCTGGACACGGCCCCGTGTTCAGTGGACACGGCCCCGTGTGCAAAATCTGTATCTGGGCGTTTTAATTGAATTTACTGATTTCGTTGAGCACGGGGCGTGTTCAGTGAGCACGGCCCGTGTTCAAGCTACTGTTACTGGGTGTTTTATGAAAATGTGCAGCACGGCCCCGTGTTCAGCGAGCACGGCCCGTGTTCAGGTTACTGTAAATGCAAAACTAAACTAAAATGTAGAAAATGTGCGCGCGTTTTAAAAAGGTTTTGAAAAACTGATTAGGCCGTTGATTTTAAGCTTTCTTAAAATCCTTGTGTCCCCGGCAACGACGCCAAAAACTTGATGCGTGTGAAATGTGTATATATGTTTAAGTATATTTTAAGCCCTTTTACACTTTCTTTAGCCAAGTTTTAAATTTATAAAACACGATATTTACTAACACTAAACACACATATGGGCAAGTGCACCCATCGTGGGCGTAGTATAGTGTTGGTAAGATACCGAGGTCGTCCAAGGATACAAGAGCTTTTAGTACCGGTTTATCCTCAACGTCTAATCAAATCAAAAAGTTTAGAAAAATGTTTTTAAGCTAAGAAAAATAAAAACTAATAAAAATGCTGAAAAATAAAATAAAAGAAAAACAGATAGACAAGATGAATCACTTGGTTCCGACTCGTGTATAGTGTAACCTTTGATTATTTCCGCACTTATGCACTTATTTAAGAGATTATCTTAGTGATTGTAGTAGGCCCCTCTTTTGAAGGTGACGTTACCCTCAACCCAGTAGTTTGAGTCAGCAAGGATACAATCCTAAAGGGTCGGATTATTGAAAGATAATGAATTAAGTTATTAATGCAAATTATGGTAGGCCCCTCTTTTGGGGGTGACGTTACCCTCGACTAAGTAGTCTGAGTCAGCAGGGATACAGTCCTAAATAGCCGGGTTATAGTATTAATAGTAGTTAGCTTATGAGGGCGTCAAAGAGTTTGGACCCCCGCCATCCAATACCGTGAAGTATTGAAGGAGGTCCTACTAAATTTGACCCAGGTCCATTGAAGGACCTCTAAACGCTGAACAATGGCAAGACTCTTACCAAACCGTTCCCTTAACCCCCGACCAGGTAGCCAACATACCTCCATATAGACCGTGGATGTCACACCCTGGCTTTGCGGAAGCGTGGGTTTATTTGGTGTGACTTCTTAATACCATAGCAACAATCATAACAATGCTATATGATAAAAACATGAGATATTCATTCATTAATAGAGTTTAGAAAAATCCCATTTCTCAACAATCACAAAATAAGTTACAAACCTTAACTTGATTTAATTGAGTTTATAAAGACTTAACAAAAGACTTTAAACAATACTAGGTTTAGAGACATGTAACCCGTCCAGGAAGAGGTTACACCTTCTAAACCCTGGATGACTTCTTTATTCAAACGCAGCTTGAAAATACGTACATACCGTGCCAGATCCGTTAGTTTCCTGAAATACATGTAGTTTGAAAAGTCAACATAAAGTTGAGCGAGTTCATGTGTAAGTGAGTATGTACAAACATTTGAAAATGTTGTAAGTATGTATAAAAGTCCCTGGTATGTAGCAATTAAGGAAAAAGAGATCACCATTGGGTTGCAATGCCAATGATATGTGTGAAGTGCTGTAGGAAGACTCAAACCAAGCAGATTTTTGCGTCGGGCTCAAAGTCACCACCTGGTCCATTAAGCGGGCTCAGGGGTTGGGCTCGCTACACCCAGATAGATCTACCGCTTTCGACCCTCGGTCCTACAATGAGGATTAATGGCCTTAAGTTGCGCCTACTCACTCACATGATCTGTACGTCCTAACCCTCCTTAAGCTAACCATACCATGTAAAAAGTATTCGTAATCATAGTAACATGTATTTCACCCCCGCAGTTTAAAAACTGAAAACAGTTAAGAGAAAAGGGGGACATGAACTCACTGAAGTGCGTCTCGAAATAGTCCGTCCCAGAATAACCTGCTGTGTGACGACCTACACGTACTAACTTCTATTAGATGGACGGTCGTGCCTTGGCTTAAGGTTTAACGTTTTTGGGAAATAGTTAGACAACTATTTCGTGTTTACACTTCTTAATTATGTATTAATTATATTCCTTCCCAATGATGGGGGTTTTAATACATGTGCGTTTATATATCTTCGGAACATATTATTAAGTCTCACTTAATAAAATATATTTCATTTCATTTGTCTAAAATACTCTACTTCCAAAATATAAATACTTTTCCCAAAAATATTATATTTTATTCCATGTAATTCCCAAAATAATACTTTTATCAAAATACGCTTTCAAGAGTATTTTTCCGAAAATACATAAGTTACGTTGTAAAGTTCGGGTGGTAATAATAATACCGGTGTAACTTAAATATTCATTGGTGACGGCGTTGGTATTATTTTGGAGTCGTAACTTCATAATATTTCAAGTTATATTATTTTTTATTCTAAAAATACTATATAGTTCACAAAATAATCATAAAACTCACACAAGTGCTATGATGAAAAAAAAATATATATTCTAAATATATATTTTAACAAGTTTTATTTATGAAAATCCCACCTCCGACACTTGGAGATTTTGTAATAAAATTTCATGGCGAAGTTTGTTTGGAAAAACAAGTCGAAAATATATTCATAACACTTGTCACAAAAATATCTTCTAAGTGTTATTTTCTGGAAAAATTTCGCCAGAGTTTCCTCTGTTTTTGGACGCCCCCGACAACACAAGTTGTCGTTATTTTTCAAAATTCAATCAATTTTCCAAACACTATAAACATTATTTATATAAGATGTTGTCAAATAAGTTGAGATATAACTATACTTGTAATGGATCGGTTCGAGCTCGTTCACGTTAACAATATAAATTATTAAAACGACATAAATAATCGCGCCACTAAAATCATTTACCAAAGTCTCCGCGTCGAGTTGTCGAAACATGGACTGAGTTGACTCGCCGAGTTGACTGAGTTGACTTAGTTTGACCGAGTCGACCCGACCCGCTTCATAAGCTGACCCGAACAGTCTGACCCGAACAGTCTGACCCGAATCGTCCGTAGACCCGTTGACTGCCTTTGACTGAAACTGAACTGATCCGCATTGTTGACCCGAGTTGACTCGGGTGTTGACCGAGTCAACCAGGTCTGACCCGTACCCGAACCCGAGATTCTGCCACGACCCAAATCGGAACCGAGTCGAAACCGAAACCCGTAACTAAAACTGAACACTTGAACCGCCATTTGAACTGAACCAGACTTAACCTGGCCGGTGTTGTTTCCTCGTCGCCGAACACCTCCATCGTCTTCATCATCAACCATCGAATCATCATCATCGGACCTCAATAAACGTCATCCAACTGAAAAGAATGGAGATGAACAAGGGAGGAGGGGTCTTACCGTGAAACTCGGTGGATAATGCCAAGGACCGCCGGACCCTGTTGTCGACCGCCGGATAAACGAACCGACCGCCGGTCCGAGATTCCGACCGCCGGTTCTCTCTCTCTGATTCTCGGTCTCTCTCTATCTTTCTCCGTCTCGATCAGTCTCTCTCTCTCTCGCTTCGTTTGTGACCGCCGCACCACCACCGGATAGTGGTGGTGGTTATTACTTCCTGGATCGTAAAAAGGGGGGTGGAGCGAGCAGGATGTATGTATTTGATTTGTTTGCTTTTGTTTGAGAAGATGAAGCGTAATATGTGGTTGCAGTATATAGATCGAGAGGGAGGTGGGTAGTGAGGGTTTGGGCTGGGGTATAGAACTGAGAGGGAATAATGTTGAGGAATGAATGTGTCAAGAGTTTCCACTAATTGTCTCTTTATAGTGGGAACATGTGGGGTCTTAAGTAAGTAACCGATAAGTAACAAGAACATTAGCCCTTAACTAGAGAATTTAGGATTTTGAACTAGAAAGAAAAGGAATCGGTTTGTGTATAACCGATTGTAGTGGGATGGTTTGAAATAATGATGAAGCTTGTCCTTTATAGAGTATTTAATCCATGATCCCTTGTCTTGCATAAAAAAATGGTGTACTATTTTAATTATTAAATAAACTATAGACAAGCATGCAAGGTTGTTGTTTGTTAATGGTGAATGAAGTGAGAGAATGATGGATTAATGTGTTTATTTATAACCAAGTTCACCATTGTCCATTGTATATAATGTCTCATAGATATTCAACATTACCAATAAAATAATCAAAAGAATGTGGGGGGTGTCCCCCACATTATGAAACCGTCAACAAAGGGGGGGGGGGGTATGGGTTTGTTTGCAATAGAACTTGTAACTAATTAGTTGGAGTCTAATAGTTTTTAGTTAGTTGATTAAGTGTGTGTAATAATATAAAGGGGTGTTAGGGTATTCAGGGACCCTAACTGGCTCAGAAAAGTGCAAACAAGGTTGTTGACAATATTTTTAGGTTCCGGGTAGAGTCCGGTTGTTCGGTTGGATATTGATCCGTTAAAGTGCTAAATAAGCATTTAAAGTGCCTTTAATATTATTTTTAGTGACACAATAAATTCCCGATACTTTGGAAAGTGTCTAGTATTATTTTCCCATGTTTTTGCACTTTACTAGTTAAGTTAAATGCTGAATTTTAGTAGAAAGTGCAGAATTTTGTAATTTGAGCATGTTTTAGGCACATCCGGTCACTATAAATATTGCCTAGTGACGCAGTTCTACAATCCTCACCTCCCTACACTCCCTACTAGTGTAGCAATCTATTCCCGGCTCATACTGGCCTCAGAGACAGTGCCTGTCTGATGCTGGCTATGTCAGCATGTTTACTGGGTTATCCGTATAGTGTGCTTGCTGTGCTTTTGTGCATCAAGGTTGTCACTGATGTTCTGTGTAAATAATGGAGTGACAGTAGTAAAGTATGATGCATGTATCAGAAATCAAGTAGCAGTTTAATCACAACTGTAAGCAAGCACAGTAATTAAGCATTAATTAAATATTAATTAATTGTACGGACACCTGGTTTGGTGAGGGTTGTCACAGTGGAGATATGAATGGTGAAAATCTTTTATTTTATATAGACAGTAAAATAATGTCAAGACACCACAGACAAACGATAAGGAAGAATCACCTTCAACATAAGAAACTAGTTATTAAAGTCATTAATACAAAACCAAATAAAAAGTGCGAAAAGATTAGAAATAAAAAGTATTGCACTAGACACTTGTCTTCACCAAGTGATGTAAGAGACTTAGGCAAACATGGCCTTGATTGTCAAGAACTCTTACGATCAATCTTGGATCCCGAGACGACTCACACACTCTATGATGGACAATGGATGATGGTGGTGGATGATGGTGTTATGGTGGTGGTGGGTGGTGGATGAAGTGTGAGAGAGGTGGTGTGCCAAGGGATGGTTTGAGCTTGAGCCAAACACTCCTATTTATAGGCTGAACAGAAGCTCGGGCACGGCCCCGTGTCCAGTGGGCACGGCCCCGTGTCCACATCCTTCTCTTTCTTCATTTAATGCAGCTTGTCTTATTAGTTGACCACGCCCCCGTGTCCGCTGAGCACGACCCCGTGTGCAGAAGAATCTTTGTACTATGAAGATTTGTCTGGATTGTGCGAATCTTATAGTTGACCACGGCACCGTGTCCGCTGAGCACGGCCCCGTGGTGGGCAATAGAAGCTTCTACCACTTTGTCTTTTCTGCTGACACTTGGGCACGCCCCCGTGCTGGCTGAGCACGGGGCGTGTTCAGTCTTCTGTCTTCTTGTTTTGCTTGGGAAGATGCTGTCGTGGGGTCGGGCATGTCACGTCTTGTTCCTTTTCTTGTATTTATGTTAGATTTTGATGTCTTTTTGCTTCTTTTGTTAATTTGAGCTCATTTAATCCTGAAAATACAAAAGGAAGACAAAAGCATACTTTTTCCAACATTAGTACTAAAAAGGGTTAGTTTTATGCCACAATTGATGTAATTTATATGTTGCATTTTGCACACATCAAACCACGTTAGTACTAAAGGACCGGTAAAGTACCGTTAGCGGTAAAAATTAACCAGGTGAATATTTGGATTTAAATAAATAAAGATAATATTAAATAAAAATAAATAAATAAAAAATAAAAATAAAAGAGTAAACGAATGCTTTTGAGGAAATAAAGTTTATAAGAAGCCCGAGTCAACGAGACTAAAAAAAATAAAACGGGTTATGACTTTCCCAAACCCACTAAGTTAACTAGGAACATTTAAACCTAGTTATGAGAATTGGTTAATTTCTAGTAAGTATTATGAGGGGGTTTAAACAAAAGCTAAACTTGAGGGACCAGGATAATTTGAAAATGGTATTATAAACAAAAAAAAAATAACACAACACACACATAAGGGTGTGTGTGCGTGCATGGAGATGGCCAGGAGAAGCTCTCATGGAGCTCAAACCCTAACTTGCACAAAATCATTAAATTGAAGCTCGATTCAAGCCCTAAATCAATGCATGAACACATAAAAACAATCACCTAGTCATGTGGATTATAAGGTATGTCATAAAACCTAGATTGGTTAAATTTGAAAACTGAGACAAGTAGGTTACTTGCAAATAGATTGTTGGATTATGATCCAAAGTTGAAATTGAATGTTTATGTGTGTTTAATTTCGTTAGTTATGATGAAATTATGAAGAACTTGATGTAAAGTTACTTGTAAGAGATTAACAAGTAAACTAGGAAGTGGGTTTTTGACTAAATAGTGAAGAGGATGATATACTTGTGCTTGAAACCATCATAATTCATAGTTGAAGCGAGATACTTAAGCAATTTACAAGTTTGAGTAGTTGATCATACATGATTCGAAATGGGTTTTGAATGTTGTAATGAAATTGGTGATTTAATTCATGAATGTGATGTTTGAAATCATGATATCTACTAGTTTGAATGTAGAACTTGATTTGATTAGGTAACCGGATGAATGCCTAATAACACGATGAAACGAGTTTCACTCATAAATGGAACCCGTAGATTTCACGTAATGAAAGTATAAGTTTTATGTAATTAGATGATTATATGATGTATGTAGACTATGTTGATGAATGTGGTTAAATTAGTGGCCTAAAAATATCGCCTATCGAATAGTCGAAGAAATGCCTAAGTGAGTTCGATGAACTCAATTGTGCATTTCATACATTAAAAAGGGACAATCGACCTTTGAAAGTCAAAATGACCATTTATAAGATTGAATGATAATTTTTATATGAAATACATAAGGTGGAATAGTCATAATTGATAATGACTAATCTAACCGTCTTACGAATTATAATGATAGTTTGACGCTTAACAAGCTAGATGGAAGCTTGGGAAGGAAGCGAGTCAAACGGATTGAGCACGCGGAAAAGAATAACCGGATGAAAGGTAAGTAAAGCTTACACCTTCTAGAATAGAATACTTACTTGTATAATGGATAGCATTGTGAATAATACAATGGACATGGTTTTCGTGGGCATTTTGTCAATAAAATAGTTATTGATAGCAAACATGTCCGTTATTTGCAAACCTGTTTCGGGATCTTAAACACTTAGTTTTGACTCCATATGTGGTCAGAAGTTGTATAACAACAAAAAAGATGATTGGTAATTTTTACCCATTTGTGTGTTTATTTTTTTTGTTATCACTATTATTTTAACTATTAATTTGACCCATTTGGTTGTCGAGTGAATTCCATCACCTCATTGACATACCAACTCAACCATTTTCGCTATATCAACTTTAAACATATTTTAACTAAGCTTGTCTGTATAAATGTAACGAGACGACAAGTCGCGTACCTTTAAAGCGTTCCCTTCAAGCGCATGTCCACTCCGGTTTGTCCGCTTGAAAACTCGACTCCTTTGTCTATAGAGTTCAATCAACGATGTGTTTAGAACTCCTTTTAATCACATATCGCATAATAGTCAAAACATCACAATTAGGTGTTTTAACTTCAAAATTCCAGTTTCAAGCTTTCTTTGAGGCATTTCAACAAACACTTTAAAGGCAGAATTTTACATGATTATATAGCAAATCCCTAGCTTATCATCTAGCACAAATTTCACATCAATCAACCCATTTTACACAATTGTTAGCTTCTAAAATTCTGAAGTCACTTCACAATTGTCAAATTACACTAGAACAACACCCAATTTCCTAGTGTTTATCAAGTTCTACATAACCCACTAATCACCTACAATGGTGTTCATGGATTTTACTAAAATTTCACATGATTTAAACTTGTATTTGTCTAGGGTTTGTCCCTAGACACTATATTGTTCCTAATTCATCATAAAACAAACATGCAACCATAAATTTCAGATTTTCCCAATTTCATGAGAATTTCGAGTTGAGAGTTTTCATCAAATTTTACATACCTTGTAATTCTCTTGTGATGAGGATCAGTAATCTATGCTCGATTTTCGATTCTAACTTGATTTGAGCCCTCAATTTTGTGAATTATGTGATGAACTAGGGCTTGGTGAGGAATCCTGGTCGCCCCTGGCTTCTGGTCGAATTCAGACACTCACAATTGTGAGTGTTTGACTTTTTTTTTATTGATATTAGTTTCAAGTTAAACACTTTTGGTCCCTCTAGTTTCTTTTGATCAAATTAAGCTATATCTCACCATTAGTCACTTAATCACATGCTACTAACTAGGTTAATTACTCCTAGTTACTTTAACGGGTTCGGGAAATTATAACCCGTTATGTTTTAAGTCCCGTTAATTTGGCCTTTTTATATACTTTGTTTTCTCAAAGTATTTATTCCCCTTTTCAATTAATATTAGGTTTATTTATTTGAGTCCTAATATTTATCGGGTTAATTTTTACCACTAACGGTATTTTACCCGTCTTTACTATTAACGTGGTTTGATTACCAAACCCGTTTTTGGGATGTTACAAGTCTACCCCCCTTAAAGAGGTTTCGTCCCCGAAACCTTATTTACGTAGTTCATTGGTTTAATCAAACGAACCTAGTTTCGTTTTCAAGGCTCCCGTTTCCTTTGGTCAAAAGTTTTCATGTATACTGACGCGTACGTCTTTCATGTGTAAGGCCTCGCGGGCCGTTACTTACAGCTTATAACCCTTTATCTTTATTGACTGAGTTGATACTTGACCACTTAGTCTCGTTAGTCTTTTAATAGGTCTATCCCGCGCTTGTGTTATATTAACAAGCGCTTGTATTTGTTATGACGCTTTCTTAACTTTGAATAGTTTTACCGGCTAGACTAATTAATCGCCGTCACTTCATACCCCGTAACTCACGTTACAACGTGATCATTTTCTATTATTTCTTTTCTTGTCCGTGAGCGTGTCACGTCACGTTTAAGTTTAATTCAACGTTTCTTTTTCATACTTCTTCTTTTCGAATGTATCGTCTCGCACTTATCGATGTTAAAACCCATACTCTTTGATATTTGTTATTTCCGAATTTGCCTTATAGTATTCATATTTGTTAAAACGTTATTTCTTACTAAAACTGAGTTTTTAGTTTAACGTTTTTCTCTTTAACTATGTCAATTACTCATACCAAGGAAATTGACAACCCATAATTTATTGTTTTCCGTTCTCGTTTTACGCGGGGATTCGTAACAAGTTCCCTCGCCTTACACTATTGACCCGTAGGTTCCTTCACTTAACCTCGTAGGCTATTTCCTTAAGCTTTCACCTCTTTAAGGCGAGGCCCTTATGATCCCTTTGCTTCAATTCATGACCCGTGGGTCATTTTGGCCCCGTAGACCGTTACACTAATTAATATCCCATAGGTTATGATGATCCCGTAGATCATCTTTTATTCGAGTCTTTATTCAAATGTATATACGTTTATATACGCATATGGCGTCAAGGCACCCCTTTTTATGTTTAGAATTATTCACCTTTACTTTTTAGATTTCATTTGACCTTGACCGTAGTCTAAGGCTACATTGTTTTCTTTCGAATTATCTTTCCAACTTCTTGACTTCTAACGTCAATTACACGTCAGTTTGCCCTACACTTACCGTTACCCGGTTCTTACCTATACTTCTTTACGTCCCATTACCCGGGTTCTTTTATTTTAATGTTTTTAACGCCTATAACTCCTTTACATAGGTTTATTAATATTTTACACTTTTATTTATTCGATTCGCGCTTACTTACTTTAGC
The DNA here is from genome assembly GCA_030545235.1 of Helianthus tuberosus. Classification (NCBI taxonomy): domain Eukaryota; kingdom Viridiplantae; phylum Streptophyta; class Magnoliopsida; order Asterales; family Asteraceae; genus Helianthus; species Helianthus tuberosus. The sequence goes on from JARYGA010005431.1 coordinate 30,748, forward strand.
AAGTGTCATTCTTTATTAAATTTGTTTGACTTGTTCGTGTGAAAATTCATCACTTATGAATGTCAAACTTCAGTCTTTGTTCGAACCGTTCAGCTTTGAAATAGTTGAACGTAATTTATCAAAATTTCTATTTGCAGTATCTTATCGTCCTTTAGTCATGACCCAAAACCCGAGTCTTTTGACTTTCCATACGCGTTCCTATTTCTCAGTCTACGCCTGCGTTTAATTCCTTACCCATCAACCGGGTGTTTTACCGAAATCGTTATCATTGCACCCCTTCCGGTATGCATTAAGACTTCATTTCGATTTACTTGGTCATCTTAGCGAAATCCCTCGCTTTTATTCGACCATGTCTTTTATTCTTTACGTGACCACCATTGGCGGCCTTATTAATTATGAGTGACGATTATCATCGTTATCCTTGCTTTACTACGACTAGAGTTAACAACCTTGATTTTCTTTTTCGTGTGGGCAACACCTTTGTTTTTATGACCCTGCGGATCATCTATACTTTGGTTTTACTTGCCCATTTTGTTCACCATGGCCCTTTCGTCCAAGATGACTTATTTTCATGAATTTTCTTTTGATCATTCATTTGTATCATCATTTACATTAATCCTTGTCCCTTCTCTCGGGCTCATTATCCTAATGTAATACGCTTCCATCACCCGGCTGTACGTTTACATTATTATCAACTATTTTGTTCATTTGTTTCATTTGGGTACTTTTTAATTTGTCCCATTCACCCAGTCCTTACTACATCGGATGTAAATGTGTCCGCTATAAGAAGTTCATGGTATCATATGCCACTACTTACTTGGCCAGAGTAAGAGATTAACACATGACACGCATGACCTTTTTATAGTTTTCACATCACGCCCTATGTAAGTAATGCCTCTATTTGTTTCTCTGGGAAACAATATCCCGAATACATTTTCTAATCGGGGTTTTCCAAGTTTTTAATCTACATATGCAACTTTCAATTTCTACATATTTGTTGCATATTACTATTTGTGCAATTAAATTTAAAGTGTGCACCTGGTAATGCTTGCCCCGACGGTCGTTCCTTGCCATTAACCTTGTTCGCGGTCGTTACGCGATTTAGTCCTTGGTGAGCATGCTTCTCTTGTCATACTTCGGACCGTTCCTCTGTCATATCCGCAATTCGTTCAACTCTCGTCATCTTCAGACGCGAGTGTCCTTAAATTAACACATTAACAAAAGTTAGAAGTGTCACCTTCAATAATCGCCTGTATTATAATACAAGGCTTTTTCTACTATACGCGTCAATGCGCGAAATTTCGTCAACTGCATCAATCGTTTGATTGGGGTAACGTGTATTACACGATAACCCTATGTGTTGTTTACAACACCTTAACACGCTAAACCATTAACATACATGTACTTACCGGATTTGCGATCAAGCCTCGAACCGAAAACTTTACCCTTCAACCTTGGGCTCTGATTACCAACTTGTAACACCCTTGCTTGTTTAATACAATATTTTATATAAGTTTCGTAAAAATGCATGTTTTACGATTACACGTAAGTATGTCAATACGAGTTTACTAAAACTTTTACAATTTAAAAGTTAATGAACAACTTAATGTAATTGAATTCGTCGTTTAAAAGATACGACGAAACGTCGCGCGGAAGCTTTTAACTATATCGTGTTCGGTTCTTCTTCGAGCTTGATCTTCATCCGGGCACTTTTGGCAATCACCTATGATCAAAACCAACTTAAAAGTTAGTTTTGATAGTTAAATAACAAGTTTAAACAAGTTATATAGGTCAAACAAACAAAATTAAACATTTTTCAAGTTCAGGGGGGCTAGGCGTCACGCCTAGGGGCTAGACGCCCCACCTAGCCCCCTTTTTGGCAGAATGTTGTTATTATGTTGCTGTACATACCCAGCATGACCCGATTTCACGGAAACGAGCATAACTCTCTCGTTTTTAATCCGTTTTACCCGATTCTTTTTCCTACGCGTCCGTAATTTAATTCTCCATCATATGAAGTTAAAATCCAACATCCAACATAAGAAATTTCTGAGACATCTAAGCCCTCGACTCAATACCTTTTTGCCGAATTTTAACCCGTTCATGATTTTATCACACCAACATGTTTGTTTGATCTTTAAACTCATGAAATTCATTATTTCAATATCACATATCATATTAATCTCAATTCACGGTTTTCTTACATAATAAAATCCCGTTTACGCTTAAATACTTATTTTGACCCGTTAAGGGTATTTACGCATTTTAGTCTAGAACTTGTGCTTTTCTTTTGTCGCTACAAAAATTCCATGTCTAATTAACTACAAATATTCCACCACAACTATTTTGTGGTGGATTTAACATATGAACCCCCTTTTTTCCCAAATTTTACCCATCGGTTGGTCATTTTTCGCAATTGACTATTTCTAGGCGTTCAACCCACAAATGTTTTTGCCTAGAACTTTTATACACATCTAAGGGTTACAAACTCATAATATAAGTTTCTAAACAACCTCTAAGGGTCGTTTACACTGTTTACCTATTAAGGGCTCTTTGGTCACATTTAATCCTTCATTTTTGCAATGAAGGATTCGGCTAGATATTTGACCTTCTTTGTACTTTTAACTATAAGTCCACATATGCCTACCTGGCTCGGGTCATAGCATTGACCCGTTTACATACCTCTTGCTTTAAATTTTCTAATTAAAGCAACGCAACACATGTTATTTCCTGTAATCACAAAACTCAACAAGTAATCTCAATTATTAATGTCAAATGGTATTAACACACCATTTGACCCGTTTAGTCGACATGACCATTTATCAACGTATGATGGTATATTAATTTCATCATGCTCCTTGAACCAGTTCCAGTTCGCGCCGTGAGTTTTACTACATAAAAGACATTTTCTTAATGTGTCCGACCCGTTATAACTTTTACCAAATGGTGTCTTTATTTTTTTTTTTGTTATCACTATTATTTTAACTATTAATTTGACCCATTTGGTTGTCGAGTGAATTCCATCACCTCATTGACATGCCAACTCAACCATATTCGCTATATCAACTTTAAACATATTTTAACTAAGCATGTCTGTATAAATGTAACGAGACGACAAGTCGGGTACCTTTAAAGCGTTCCCTTCAAGCGCATGTCCACTCCGGTGTGTCCGCTTGAAAACTCAACTCCTTTGTCTATAGAGTTCAATCAACGATGTGTTTAGAACTCCTTTTAATCACATATCGCATAATAGTCAAAACATCACAATTAGGTGTTTTAACTTCAAAATTCCAGTTTCAAGCCTTCTTTGAGGCATTTCAACAAACACTTTAAAGGCAGAATTTTACATGATTATATAGCAAATCCCTAGCTTATTATCTAGCCCAAATTTCACATCAATCAACCCATTTTACACAATTGTTAGCTTCTAAAATTCTGAAGTCACTTCACAATTGTCAAATTACACTAGAACAACACCCAATTTCCTAGTGTTTATCAAGTTCTACATAACCCACTAATCACCTACAATGGTGTTCATGGATTTTACTAAAATTTCACATGATTTAAACTTGTATTTGTCTAGGGTTTGTCCCTAGACACTATATTGTTCCTAATTCATCATAAAACAAACATGCAACCATAAATTTCAGATTTTCCCAATTTCATGAGAATTTCGAGTTGAGAGTTTTCATCAA